>PVKA01005417.1:0-90604 GCA_004027165.1 Ctenomys sociabilis | reverse complement strand
ACTTTACTAAACAGGAAGAAACAATTCTGGGTTTGAGTACCATAAATAAATAAATGCATAACAGAAGAATGACCATAATATTAACACTAATACATATTTTAAAAACTCTACCTTCATCTATAAGAACAAACTAGAAATTCTAAAGATATTGATGTTATAATACTACTTAAAACTCTTCGCTGTGTCCATGACTGAACAAAAATAACACCAAGTGAGCTTCTAGGATAAGTCTTCATAGATGCCTAGTATAGTTCTACTTTTGTTCAAAAACGGAATTGATTATTACTAATATTTAATTACATAAAATACTGAGAACCATTTTTTTAAAGAAGAAATTCACTAAATAACTTTTCACTATGATAACTGACACAAAAGTTACTTTCTGCTAATCTATTTAGATATGAATACTTTATAGATTATTATATGGTTTTCATATGTATAAACGATTCTTATAAGAGGTTTCAAAAGAGGCTCTAAAGCTGCCATATCTGATACCAAAAATCTGCAGAAACATGTTTAAGTTGTATTTTATTTTGTTAGAATATTAAATATGATTCAACAAACTGAAACAGCACACTTGGTATAACATAAAATGTTTTTAGACAAGAATTTGACAAGAGGAGACCTGGAAGCAAACACACTAGGCAGTGAGTATTTCAATAACTTCTGCCTCCTGAGCAACTGTGGGATCATTGACATTGTATGTCAAAATTAGATGCTGTCCTCTCCTGTGAGTTGTGTGGTGGTACCCTGTCGCTGGGATAGAAAGCATGCTAAACGCACCTAAACAGCAGTCACCTGGCTATCACTCTTCCAAAGTCACAACGGTAGACTGTCATAAAATTTAACACAGTTCTGCACAAGGGAGGGAGGTCTTCACATGTCTGAATATATCCCTGAAATATTATAAAGGTTTGCTCATAGGGCTAAGTCAGAACAATCTAATGTCTGAACTAGGGGAGAAAATAAGGAAGAATCTTAAATATTTCCAAGGAGGTAAGTCAGGAACATTTTCACCCTAAGTAAGAAATGACAAATACTCTCAGGGCTTCATTCCTTACAGTTACTATGATTATCAAAGAAATGCAAGAACTGGAAAGATTTTAAGTGGAGTTCAAAGAATAATCTCCTTTGCTCCTCCTCTTTCTTGTTACCAGCAAATAGTGAAAGACATCAGGGCAGCCAGGAGAAGCAGGTAAAGGATAGAATTTAACAAATAAAAGGTTATTTCACAGAGTCTCATCTACAGGAGATAGAACATCTTTTATTCTTCTATTTTATTTTTTCCTAATTAGTTTCACAAGGCATGGTAAGACTGAGTTAGAGAAAGGGAAGTCTGCAGGGCTTCAACCCATTAAACACACACACACGCGCACACACACACACACCACACACACACACACACACACACACAGTGGTAATGAAGATATAAGCCACAGAAAACATTTGAAAATCATATACTCAGGCTTAGATCTAGATGTTCTGGCAAAGCTAGAGGCTCCTATGGGTAGAGCATTTGGGACATGACTGGATTATTGATGTGTGATATTGAATTAGTTCAATGATGGCTTCATAGCTGGGTCAGTCTGATTTTATTGGCAGGTGAAACCTGGTGGGAATAGGTAGGTTCTTATGGAGACATATTTTCTTCATCTTCCCTCACTCACTGCTTCTAACCTGATATTAACTTTGAGACAAGGTGCTAACATGGATCCACTGCCTATCAAGTTCTAAAGAAGTAAGTCTATTAACATGGACTAAGACTTTAGGTTTAACGTTACAAAAGGTGTCAGATTTTTCCACTCATTAAATATCCAAAATCTGTACATTGCATTGTATGTAAAAACACTTTTTTTTGTCTGACTCATTTGTTATTTTAATGAAATTTTAAGAACAGATTTAAAATAGAACACAGAAAATCCTGTGGATAAGTAGAAAACATTTGCGTTTTCTCCAATCAAGCCCTATTTATGTCCCAGAAATGTATGAATCTGTTTAAAGATAGAATGACTCAATTAGTAGGACATTTTCATTTAGATGCTATGTTCTTTCTTTGTATCTGGCACACAGGTTCTGGAGCTGGACTCAATGACTATGCTGTCCAAGACTGATTACTGATCTAGGCGGACAATTAATAGAGATTTCTAAAAAGGAAAACATTCAGGAATCGAATTTCATAAGATCTGGACATCCACATGTATATCAAGATGGGCAGACTGTTATAACTATATCAGGCAGGAATCAATTAAATTAGTTTAGATACTTAAACTCTCTCATTTTTAGTTTTTCCTGCTTGAGCATAATCACTTGCCAGTGTTGTCAACTAGCATCCTTCAAACTAGGATCTCAAAGCCCTTTGCTGAAGACAGTATTCGTCATTGTTTTCTTAGGAGATACACCAAAAACCACATCACACCTTCATCAGAATGATGAGAAAATTAAACTTGAAAGAGTATTGGCTTTTATTTCCATAAGAATTACAGACCAACTTATTTGGGAAACATGGTAGTACACATTGGTGCTTTGTAAGTCAGAGACACATGATGAAGGCTTCCAAATTGTCAACTTTCACAAGTAGAACTTGAAAGGGCTCATTTTAAAGTTGTGACTCATTTATGAGCTTCAATATTCTATATCGGTATGTGTGAATCAGACCTTGGAAGTGTAAGTGTACAAAGTATTACATTAACATCAACCGCAAACTACAAATCCATTGATGAAATGCCTAAGAGTTTATTAGCACTTGAAGTGGTCAGAAATAATTTAATTACCAGGATACTATAATAAATCAAAATCCCAGAAGGATGGGTTAGCATAGTATTTCAATGCATACTTTGTAATTATTCTTACAACTATGAAGAAACTTGATCACAAGTAATGTGTTACAAATTTAAGTCAAATGATGGGAAATAGACATTGCTAGTGATCACCTTGTAAGGGAATATGCTTCTAAGTTTCCTGAAAACACAAAATATTCTAAAATGTAACTTCCTCTTTCACATTTTCCTGTGCTGATCCTAAATCAATCATAAAAAACATGAGGAGAACAAGGAAGATGTTCGCATACACTTATCCCTTCCTCCCTGAAAACCTGGCTTATGACACACAGAAAGAAAAAATGTTTTTAAAATAGGAAATGTGAAAATTAGAATAATTTATGCACCACAAATTTGAAACTTAAAGTTCTTTTTAATTTTACAATGTAGACTAAATAGGGTAAATACGAATAATTTTAAAGGAATAGACTAATGCAAAGCCACAGAAAAGTATTTACTGCAACAGTGCATCCATTTACTAGATGTAAATAAATACCATTCTATTTTTGTTTTATTAGTTCTCTGGAACAAAGGTATTAATTTTAACTCAGTATTTATAAAACCAAAATTGTATCCAAGGCCCATATAATACTGAAAGGAGGACTTCAAACCAGTTATCTTCTGTAATTGGTGTTAAGAGGAGGAAAATATATCTAGCAACAAAATGTCACAAGACATACCCAATCCTCATGTTTAATGCAGGTATTTAATTTGGAAATTAAGCTGCATGTATTTTTATTATGGGGCATGATTTCATTATAATATTCTATAATATGTATGTAACAATGTATATCTGAACTGCATTTGAGAAATCATCTTCAAAACAACTGAAAAACCCAACAAACACAACATAAAAGATTAATGAGTGAGTAAAAACAAAAACAAAAACAAATACAAACCTAGAGTCTAACTAGGTTTCTTGGATAGAAGAAATGAATCATGCTGTTAACACATTGAAGAGTAGATTTTAAATATAACTAAAACAGAAGTGAGGTTTCTATCCTGCTATCATTGAAAACTTCAAAAGTAAATATCAGGTTTTTTGGGGCATGTTGCTTTCACCTCTTTTATTCTAATTTTGGAAAGATACACAATGATGGAACATAATATAACATTTTTCTCTTCAAATTTTTGTTCCTTGAACATTTTAATGTAATATATATAAATTTTATACTAAAGGTCAAAAAACTGTAACTTTTGGCCTAAGTTGATTTCATTATGGAAATTATTCTTAATCTATCCATATTGTAGTTTAGATTAGTAAAATCTATTACAAAACAAGGTCCATTTTTGCTTCTCCACTTATTCTACTTTCAAAAAGAACAAACTATTTTTAAGGTATTTTGCAAAATCTTTCCTCTGAACAGATGTATGATTAACACACATTTAAGTCCCATTGACATGAAATAAGAGAAATAACAGTAAGTTTATTTGACAACTAATGCCTTAACTAAAGGAGACTTTGCCACTGACAGAAACACTGCCTAGCATCTCTAATTTATTGAGGATTTACAATATTTGCTTTTCTACTTAGAAACACTGCAGGCAAAATCCCTAGTTCAACTCTTCCTCCTCACTTCCTCTCTTCTGCCAATTTGGCCCTTCCTCCTCATAACAAAATTTTTGGCTAAAAGAAAAAAAGAGAATAGGGATAGTTAGCTTAGAGGACTAAGCTCCTGATTTGGCAAGCACAGCGACCTGGGTTCCACTTCCCAGACCATGCCAACCCAGCTCCCAGGGCACGCTGAACCCACAAACTAGTCCAGGTATGGTGGCACATGCCTGTAATCCCAGTGCTGGGGAGGTTGAAAATGGGGGGTATCCCTACCTGTACCAAATACATGAGTGGAAAAAAAATTTAAAAGAATATATATAACACAGAAACATTGACCTTGAAAGGCCTTTCAAGGTCAGCAAAGACTCAGGACATAGAAGAACCTGTACTGCAACATCATGAAACTCAATTGAGCTCCAAATTTTCTAAACAAGGAGATTATGGAGCCACAGAGGAAAGAGATTGAAGTTCTATAGTGTGCCTGGGGAGAGTCACATGGAGAGAAAACTTTCTCTCAGGCTCTCACAGAGAGCAAATTGGTCAAGCATTGGCCGTGACTCATCCACATGGATGACACAGACAAAGGATCTACAGAATAATGTACAGGACTACAAGATAAACCCTGAGGGGACTTCACTGACCACATAAGAAATATAAAGTACATGTGTTGGTATATAAGTCTTGCTCTATCTAGGTCTTAAGCATCCAGCAGAAAAGTATAAAAATGAAATATACATCACGGGGCCATAATATTAAGCTGAGCTGTAAATGGCTATGGTTGACAATTTCTTTGAATAACTCACTATTGTTGTGGAAAGCTGGACTGTATTGCATTGTGTTGTCGAGTTCAAGCACCTAAGTTAGTTGAATGACAATGGAGTGCCCATCTTTGACAGGTGTAGACAAAGGAAGGGGTATAGAAAGAAAAATCCATGATGTGTGTGTATGGACAGTACAGTTGGGATAGATAATACTGTGCTTCTACATAATCCTATGAGAGGCAAGATTTGCACTAATGGTGGTTGGACAGGATATTATGTCAGCTTCTCGTACTATGGTCATCCACTAGGAAAATAATCATTGAATTTTTGATATAATTCAGGTATAAAAAATAAGATAAGTAAACAGCTACACTCTTAATTTACTGATAAGAGACATCTGCTATAATAATGTCTGTAAGTATAATATCATGTGTGCACCTTGTACAATACCAAAACAGTATGAAAACAGTTTGCAATGTATTAATTTAACGAATCTGTCTTGTTAAGGTGTCTTAAAACTGTCTGATTGATATTTGTACTTCAATAAAATAAATAAATAAATAAAAAACAAACAAACAAAAACACAGAAACATTTTTTATATTTCCCAACTGTGCAAAGTTGGAATTCCTTTTCTGTGAAATTTCACTGATAACGTGTCAAGTGCATATCGCAGAAGATTTGTCAAAATAAATACCACTTTCTCTACTTAAAAATTCCTGTTGTGTGTTCACCAATCAAATCCTCTCAGAACCTTCTAAGTGAAAAACAAAGAAAAGAAAGCAAGCAGTTTTACTTTATGGAACACAGCACTAGCCCACAGTGTACAAACAACTAAACTTGTTGAGAACCAGGTTCCAGGGAGACACTGGGGTTAAATAACTGCCAAGGCTCTTTACAAGACCAGAGAGGCCTTGAAGGTGCAAGTCAAGATCAGATAATTCCAGATTCACCTCAAACTCTGGGGCTCAGATTTCTTCTAAGACATAAACATCCCTGAAGTTTCTCCAAATAAATCCTGACTAAATGCCTTGCTTGCTGCAGGCTCCCTGGAAAGGTCCTGTAGCAGCACAAAACCACAGTTAGCAGAATATTTCAGAAAAGATGATGCTTCCTAGACTTGAAGTCCACCTCCACATAGACCAGACTGAAACCAGACAGGGTCCAGACCACGTGGTCCAGGAAGGCTGCTAAATATCAGAGACCACAAACACAATGCTGGAGGCCTTGTACTGTGCTTCCTCCTATCACCCACCCATTCATGCATTCATTCATTCTCTCTGTGCTTTTCTCTCTCTCTCTTTCTCCCTCTTCCCCCGTCCCCCTCTGTCTGTTTGTCTGTCTGTCCATCCATCCATCTGTCTGTCCATCCATACGTCCATCTCTCTCTCTCTCTCTCTCTCTCTCTCTCTCTCTCTCTCTCTCTCTCTCACACACACACACACACACACACACACATACCACATATACACAAATATAAAGTATTTTTAATTATACACATATATAAATACAACCATAACTATACCTATTATATGTAAAACCCACAACAAATGAATCAGAGGTGCGGGGAGGATGGGATGGGCGAGGTCACCACCTCCTATAAGATGTCTTCTCTATTAGGAGAGAACATTTTTCAAGAAAATTCTAGAAATTATGTGTGTGGCAGGACAGGGAAAGTTCCATTAAAAAAAATTCTCCAGAAAACTTTTTGCCTCTTCTGAAGCTTAACATATCCTGAAAACTCTTTTGATGAACTAAAAAGAGAATTCTTGTCAGGTATGACTGCCCCCTTAATACACAAAACATACTAAGACGGAACAAAGTTGGAAGTGGTGAGGGTCAATTGAACCCACCCTCCAAGCAAAACAGAGTTATGCATTATATTGGGTATTGTGAACTTCATGAAAGATACGGAAAAGGAGAGGGAGAGAAGAAAAAAGGGGAAACAGAGAGAAGACAGGAGGATGGCAATGCAAGCCACACAGAAAATAAACATGCAAGGAAGTTTGAGCTACTGCTGGTGACATCATGTTCAAAACTAAAATCTTGAGGGAAGGCATTTCCTTTTCAACTGAATCTTTGGATCTTAAATGTACAATCTAGAGATTTTGAGTGACATAATAGGAAGTTTAATAAAAATCAAGTGAGGAAAATATTCTAGCACAGTGCTGAGTAATGACTTCTTTTTCATACAAATTTGTCTAATTTACAGTGTTACATTTGAAAGAGGAAGTATTATGAAGGCATTTAGTTTGTAAAAGAAGAATCCAAAGCAAGAAGTAAGAGAGGTGTCCTGATAATATTCAACCCTTAAAGCACAGAAATACAACTCAGTAGGAAGTCTCAGTCCTGACCCTGGGCTCTGCCCCAAACTTGTTGACTAGCTCCCTTATGATATTGTGCACTACAGACACTTACCTTGCTATGCAGGGAACTTTTTATTGCCTCTTCATAGGAAAAGAGGAATGGCAATTTCCCAATAAGCTGAGCATGTTAAAAAAACATGAAACCTTTGTACTTTGATTTTCTGTATTTAGTAGCAATAGGTTAAGCCAGCAAAGATTAAATCTTTTTTAAAAGAAAACATATGGCATAGGTGCAACCTAAGGCTATTTCAATTGGATTCTGGGGAGCAGATACACTAGAGACCCCGCCATGCACATACTGTTAGACTGCTTTTACACCCACTGTTAGTACCATCAGACATACATTTTAACTTAGGCTGAACTTTAATACTAAGTAGGTATATCAACTAAAGGTTTTTTTTGTATTTATTCTTCAAACTTTATAGGTAGGTCTGCTGCAGAAAGTATCAGAAGCCTGTAAATATCAGGATTGCAAGGAAACAAAGCATTAACCTAAAGAGACTACCTTTCTTCAAAAAGAAAACTTTAATCCCTCAAATGCCATATGCAGAGAAGTTCTAAAATAGGTTCAGATGCATGATATGAAAAACAAGTCTTTGAAAATTTTTCCACCAAAAGCTGATGGGGCTCCACAAACATGCTGCATCCACTTCTTTGCCTAGTTCCATTTAAGTGACAATAAGTTTTAAACAATTAAGAAAAATTTTAAAGAAAAAAAGTGACAAGAATGGAAAAAAAAAAAAAAAAAGAGTCAGAAAGCTGTTTTTTCACTGACTTACCTGATTCAAAAAGGCAGAACTGCAGAGCGACAGTTGAGGCTTTAGTACTAAGAACCGAACCTCCAACCTCACGACCCCTTTTCAGACTGAGGTGGCAACACAGGCACCGTCCGCAGGGAGGGACAGTGTCAGGGCTTTACATGAGATGGCTGGTTCAAAGCCTACAAAGAAATCTGACATCGAGATTCTGCCTTCTGCTGTACATTCTGATTTTCTTTTCTAACTTGGCACAGGTCTAGAGATTCATTATCTGGTGGGGGCACAGCAGGTCTGTGGACTGAATGCAGGGCACCTTAACACCGACGAGAGCAGCCCTATGGCTCCGGAACCAGGAAAATAAGAGGGCTTGTATATTAACTGCTGAGACCTATTTTTTTTTTTTAACTGCTTGTCAACTGCCAGAAAACTATCACCTAGTTCATGCTTTCATGGGTACAAGAAATGACTTCCTATAGGCTCGACAGATTTAAAAAACAAAAAAATAGAAAGTATGCTAAATTGCTGAAGCTGATGCTTTACACCCAGTACCTAAATCACACACACACAGGAAAATGAGAGCTGGCAAGATCAGAGAATGGAAACCAGACTTCTAACCAGCTCTCTAGGGCTACATTCTTAAATTGTTTCAGAACATCTCAACATCTAAAGAAAACTTTTAAAACAGGAGACAAAATAATGAGAAGGCTTTGGGAAAACAACAGCAACAACCAAAAGAAAAAAGAAGAAAATTGAAAAGAATTCATTAATATTTCCATAAAAATCTAACAGTGTATAACCATGAAAGAGGAGCATAATTCTACCAAAAACAAATAAGCATTAAGGGATAAAAAGAAAAAAATCAAACATTGGAAATAGTACATATTATTCAGTAATTAAAATCTCAAAAGAAAGCATAAAAGATAAAATTGAAGTTGTTTTCTAATCTATAGAGCAAAATCAAAGAAAACATTAAGAAAGAAAATTAGAGAATATGCGGAAGCTATTATTCACATACTAAAAAGAAACAGAAGACTGGGCATGGTGGCACGCCCCTGTAATCGTAGCGCACTTTGGAGGCTGAAAACAGGAGGATCACTATGAATCTGATCTGTGGAGTGAGACCCTGTAGACCCTATACTAAATACATACAATAATTAAATAAATAAATAAAACAAGACATAAAAATAAAAAGAAACATTAAGTAGTATTTTTAAAGCAAGATCGAACACCTACTAAATTTCTAGCGGCTTATGTCAGCTATCAATCTAATTTTGCTCATTAAATGCCAAAGTGAACATTACTGGTGGTATAACTAATGAATGCAGATTTAGTGAGCAGCTTCTAAAACCTGACAAGGTCTTTTTAGCTCTAGACATGAGCTCTTTAGACAAGGAAATGAGCACAAGCTACTTCTTCTCTATTAATTCTTGAAAGTTCAATAAAAACTCCTGAATCATAGCCACAAACTTCTTACTAAGACATCATGGAAGAGCCGGGCGTGGTGGCGCATGCCTGTAATCCCAGCACTCGGGAGGCTGAGGCAGGAGGATTGTTGTGAGTTCGAGACCAGCCTGAGCTACAAAGTGAGCTTAAGGCCAGCCTGAACTGCATAGTGAGACCCTGTCTCAAAAGGACAAAAAAAAAAAAAAAGACATCATGAAGATACTATTATAAATACACACTAAAATCAACAAACCACTTTAAGATATTCCTTACAATTCAGATATCTATGTTAGCACCTTTCAAAAGGATTCTGTTCTCAAAAATAATCAGTGTTTATGACCAATCAGGCACAGAAATGACTCCTTAACTGACATTTTAGTAGAAGACTACAGGACAAATCTTGGTCTACAAATACAAGCACAAATTGTAAAACCAATCCTCTATTGCAAACTGATCAAGCTAGACAGAAAAAAAACACACAGTGGTGAAGGAATCTGAGCAAGATTCTTGAAGAAAGCTTTGTTATAGACATTTAAAAGAGGCTTGTAAGAGAATCCCCAAACTTCAGAAATAAGGCACATTGTCTGCAATGTATTCTTTCTCCCCATTTTGAAGACACTGTATGGCAAATTATGTTCTCAGGAAAAGAAACGAACTTACCTTTCACAAGCTCGGACAGTCCATGCGGCAATTATCCATAATGAGATACTAAAAACCAAGAGCACAGTTCCTGGGCATATAGTCATTAAAGTCTTCATAACAAAACGGGTATTGAAGTTTATCTTATTAAGTGCTCCAATGCTTCTAGAGGAGGCATCAGTGAACAGTTTGCTATGTAAAAGCATGACTCTGGCAATCAGGTAGAGTCTTAAGAACATTGGTATAGATAAAATAATGTCCACATCAGCAGTGGTAGTGGAAGGGGTATAGGAGAAGGCAAGCCGGGCTGTCCATGTGAACGTGTAATTCCCAGGTATGGGATGAATAGCACACACCAGTATTTCCAAGCAGATGAAGAAAATACGCTCATAAGTCATGGCTATTCTCCAGTCATCTGCTCCATTGTCCACCATGAATAACTGAAAAAATAAAGTAGAAAATCAGCTTCAGTATGGCAAGAATGGTCTATCAGCGTTAGTGCAGATCTTAACAAGACATAACAGATGACTTTTAGCAATCGCGGCAAGCTAAAGGGCAGAAATTTTCAACCCTAGCCAGGTACACTGGTATTTTACTTTAAAGGATATTCATATCAAGGTGAAACTTCATTTTGTTCATAATCCTAGGCAAAGAAGTAACAACATTTTAAAATAAGGGATGTGGGCTTATCAATAATGAAACCCCCTCAGATGAAGTAAGGACAGACTTGCCTTGTAACAAATTGTCCTCTTTAAAAGACTGAACTTAAATGACTTCAAAATTCTAACTGTATTCATCCTAGTTCTACAGAATCAACTCTCTTTATGGTGCTTCTCAGATCAGTTAGTTATACCCTGAGATGCGACAATACATGAGCATTCTATAAGAAATCTTATTCAGCCTCCGAGAAAATCATAAGAAACCAGAGAAAAATGTGACAGAAACATTTGTTCAAGCTTCCTTACTACTATTCCATTTTGTTGCTTTTCTTCTATTCTCTGATTGCCTTGCCTTGAATTAATAATTCATTTTCAATTTTTCTTTAATAAAGATTCCTTTTTACTATTTCTGTCACCTTTATACCACAATTAAAGAAAATAAATGGAGAGAGAATGCAGAACAAATGTCTCTCTCTGTCTTCCTTGGCAGTCTGTAAACAAGTCTACCAGGCCTTAGCAGTCCATAAATAACCAGCAGCATTTGGAAATATGTGGTATCTTTTCTGGCTGTCACGACGACTTGTGAGGGCTACTGGCATTTAGGGCCAGGAAGCCATGGGTGCCAACCACGCGGCAGTGCTGGAGTCCCACGCACCAGGGAGACCTGTCTGCCCAGAATGCCAATAATGCTTCCCCACTGAGGAAGACGTCATGTTCTCTGCCTTCTGCTCAGTAGCCAACTCAAGCAGGAAGCCTGAGATGAAAGCAGCCTAAATGAGAACAGTATATTCCCAGGTAAGAAAATCACAATGAGGCAAGAGGGGCAGATTCACACATGGCTGGATTCCATGTGCGTTGCCCTGCCAGAGTCAGAAAAATACCCACTCTCCCATTTGGGTAATGCAAATCCTCATTCTTGCTTAATTCTTGAGTTGACAGCTACTTCCCAGGGTACTATTCAAGCTGGTTGTTACCACAGGGTTACTTTGCAGAGATAGGAATTTGAGGGCAAAACCTGCCACTTCCTTCTGGTACCCCAGGGAGAAGGAGAAATTGCATAATCTCATCAAAGGGCAGAATTGTGATTGTCTACTTTCTTCAGCAAACTTGGCTCAAAAAACTTGCTGAAAATTTCAGCAGTTTGTAAAAGTCCAACCCACCTGCGAAGAGACTTAAAAATCGCCAAGACTCCAAAGAGACAAAAGTACAGTAGATTCTCAGTACCATTTCAAAAAATGGCTTCCCACTATGGGCAAAAAACAGCAAGATAAGCATCTTTCTAATTAGTGGGGAAATAAGTGGCCTTGTGTATGTGCATCTGACATGCTGCTTACTCTCATCTCCAGCCTTCCCAAGATGGCCCTCCAGCCATCACTCCCAGTGCCCTTGCTCCTTTAACCTCATGGGACTCTTTTTCCATCCCCTTTTCATCACTGTTACTGTCCCAGCAAGGCTGCTCTTTATGTTAAAGGATCTGGCTCCAATTCTAAGCTCAATGCTATTTTTCAGCTTCTGCGGGACCTGCCTAGGTGACACCCAGTCTGGGGCTGGGCGGCCAGGCCGCTGCAGATGGAGTCTTCAAGCTCCACCCCTGTGCCTTCAAGCTCGGCTGAACCCCGGATGTCATGCATGATTGTTCCACCGTCTCCACAGGGTATTTCCCTCAAGGGTTACCTCTGTTTTCTTCACTTTGCACCTCTTCTTCCTCTATCAGAGTAAACACACTCTGTTGCACACCTTAGCCACAAGCATACCTACATCTATAGCCTTCTTTTTCTTTTTGCTTCACATTTCTAAAGCAATGTTACACCAAAACTCAGTGTCCCTAGACTTCAAAGCCTCCTGTGTGTGCTTCTTTTCTTTCTGCAGAGCACAAAACAAGGTCAAATCACTACAATTACTGAAACAAAACAAAACAAGCAAAAGCAACAACAAAACGGGAAAGGAGTGAGAGCCTGCCTGCCTTTGCCTGAGACAGGCTATGTCTCCTCTCCTTCATGTAGGTTTTGTCACCATCAACCCACCAACATTATTCTTACAAAGGTCACTGAAGATATCTTGACAATGAAATCCAATCCTCCTGTTTAAAATTTTTATCACGCTTGGCCTGTCATCCCTTCCTTCCTGCAAAGGATCTCCTCTCTTGGCTTTCAGGACATGTTGCTTTTCTCATCTGCTGCCAGCCTCAGTGATCTCAGGTCCCCTCTTTAGAGTCTCTGCACTCCTAAAATTCACCCTTTCCTCTTCTCTCACTCTACACCCTCCTTGCTGATCTCATCCTTTACTCTCTGAGATACCACAGTCCTCTTTTGGAGACCATATTCCACCCCCCAGTGTCCTCTTTAAAATGCAAATTGTATAATCCCATTACTTTCAGGATTAAAACTATCCATAATCTTAGTCCATCCTACAACCAGGGCAGACAAGGTACTCTGCAACCTACTGCTTATTGCTCTCTATACTACCCTACGGTTGCAAATTTCAACACTTATTATCCTAATCCTGTTTCTGTGTCTCTTCCCTTCTGACCTATGGCCTGGAAGTCTCCATCTAGCATCTTCTTACTCTTTCCAGACTAGATTTCATATTACCTTCCTTAGAGGCACTGTCTTGCCCAAGTTTTGATACACACTCTTTTGTTCCACCATGATCCTTGTATGGGGTTCTTATCGATGTCGTCACAGAGCAAAAAAGGATTTTTTTAAAAAATAAAATTGCCACTCTTTGTCTCTGAGGTCCCTTGAGAATGGAAACCACAAGTAACCAGTGGAGGATAATCAATGCTTGCTATAGGAGCTGATATTTCTCCCTTACTAATAACCATCCCAATCAATGGATGTCTTGATGTCCATTAATTATGCTTTTGAAAGAATATTAAAGTAAAATGTAAGCAAACCCACATTTTTTCAGATTAATAAAGAATATGTACTACTATGCAATAATTCATCACAGCAGCATAGTTTTGCAATTACACAGAAAGTCTAGATAACTTTTTTCTTCAGTAACTTCTCCAGAAACATGATCTAGTTCATCGTTTCCTCTTACCATAGGGCATTTCAACACCTGAAAGGATCTTATTTTTGGTTTTGTTTTATCCCAGCATATGTTTAAATGTTAAGTTGAGGAAGAAATGCTTTATTCTGCTTGCCACATGATCGCCACCTGAAACACTGCTTATCTCTATTTGCTTCTATAATAAATACCCAGGACAGTCAGTAATGTGCCACATACAGTAGGACTGAGGACAGGCACTGTCTGCCCATCAAAACTAACTCTAACTAGGAAAGAAAGACAAAGTCAAGACAAAGTCAAAGGCCTATGTGAAGCAATTTAATAAAGTAACCATGTCTGTGGACATGGCTATGAAAGAAACAGACAAGAGATAAAATCAAAAACAATCTTTTGCAAATGGGAAGGGGACCAAGAAATGGAGTGAGGAAAAGGGAGTGGAGGGCAAGGGGATGAAGAAAAAGAATTAAGATGTGTTAATGTCCATGTACCAAGTTCCCAAGCTGAATGGAATCCTCATGTACTACAAGTATACACTAATACAGACTAAAATTTAAAAAGACAAATAGAGCATAAAGAAGTTGACATGACAGCAAACATGGTTATCAAAGAAGACTTGTAAAGAAGTACCGCTTATAAAGCAAGTCCTGTGTAACAACAACCAGTCACACAGACAGCTAGGAAAATAAGGTCTTGTGCAGAATAATAGCAACTACAGACACCCCGGGTCTTATAAAGGTTTGCAGGAGTACATAAATAAAGGAACACTATAGCGGCTAAAACTTAGGGTCAAGGGGCAGGGTGAAACAGGATGTGTTTGAAGAGACTAACTAGGACTGGTATGCAGGACCACAGCATCTAGTGCGGGTTGCATTCCCAGGGCAGTGAGAAGCCACTGCAGGGCACAAGGCAGAGAACTGGTGTGACCTACAGTGTAAAGGGCTCCTCTGCATTGGCACAGGGTCCTGGAGTGGAGAGAGGCAAGGATGAAGGGCAAACTATGCAGTTCTACTGACTGCACTGGATGCATCCCTGTGACCAGCCAGGTATTTTTATGGGATGGAGGTGGTGGGGACGCTGGATGTAAAACTTGGGATCTTATTAGGGTTTTTAAATGTGAGGGCAATACAAGAAAGAAAGCACTCCTAGACATTCACTGAATTTCTACCCTGAAGAACAAAGCAGATGGTGGTGCCATTTCCTGAGAACATTTCCTAGGCCTTAGGAGATGAAGAAGGTAAAGAGGTGGAAGGCTCTATTTTGGCCCCTGATATCTGGGAATAGATCCAAGTAGGTTGTAAAATGTACAAATCTCACCAAAAAAGCCTTGATCACTGAAATAAATTTGAGAATAGGAGTCATCACTACGCAAGTAGTTTATGAGATCAAAGGAAAAATTAGAGAAAGCTCAGAAAAGAGAATAAAACAGTGCTCAAGGCCAAGTTCTACAGGAGCCGAAAACAGAGGGCAGCTGGAATGCCACACCACAAGAGGAAATGAAGTGCGCCTAGCTCGGAAGCAGGAGGAAGGGGTGCTTCCTGGGAGTCAAGGGGCCAGGTGTCAATTACAAACTGCAAATGCTATTTACTAGATTTAGAGATGTGTTAATATCCTCAATATTCTGTCTAGACAATGGAAACATTCTAAACATGGCACTCAATGGCACCTTTAGTGTCAAATATTAAATCCGGTTGGAGAGATGTGCTGTTACATTCCATATTGCCTCTATAATGTGTATGACCTCTTTTGAGTTCACTTGTAAGAGAGTTCAAGTAATCAGAAGAGCAGATATGAAAGCATATCTATCGTCATTTTTCATTCTGATATTCTTAAGGATGACCTGAGAGCAAAAGTCTGACAGCTTAATCTGCTTCAATTCCAGAGCTGTGGATAACAGAGGTCTCAAGTAACTTGCAGGTATAACACAGAATGTGCCCAGAACTTATCCCATAGCAAGCTTCAATTTTCCAGGATAACTATTCTATGTTTGCTCACATAACTAAAACTGTCAAAGATTAACTGGCAAAGGGAGAGCTCAGTGGATAGCGGCTGGAGCCTGAGGCATGACGAGGGCCCTGCTGGCAAGGAGGGGCTCAGCTTAGAAGCCCTACCTGTCCCCCAGGCACATTGCTCCTCTCAGTGAATCGTGAGCTCTTAGGGTGGACACTGTCTTTCACACTTTGGGTTTTCTTTCCAGAAGGATGCAGGACACTACTCAGCACAAAACCAAGGCTTAAAAGATATACACTGAATACAGAAATTTTCATCATGTGTCTAAGAAATTTAGGCTCAGTAGAACAGGAAAATTCTGAAAAGGAAAACTAGCAAGGTAGAAAGAAATAGCCATAATCAATTTTAAAGCAGATTAAAAATTAAAAATCACATAGTGCTGCCACATAAAATAACTGAGGGGCCCATGGAACACACCTGACCAAACCACACCTGACCTCCCAGGGATTTTATATTATAGAAGGAGACTCAATACTAGTGGGAAGGATTGAGTTTATTGAAAAATGATTTGGAAACAATGACATAATCGTCTTGTGAAAAGTAAACTTGAACTTAGGTTTCATCCCCAAAATAAAGTACCAAATAAATTTCCAAGTACATAAATGATTGAGAGACAGAAATTTAGCTATTATCATTCTGCTACCTCAGAGAAAGAAAGGTATTTTAGTTTTGATATAAACCTTAAGTCCTTCAAACAGTGACATGCTTGGCTCCATCAAACTTCTACGTTTTGCTGCTGACAAAAATCATGATCAACAGAATAATCAAACAAACACCAAACAATGGGGATAGTAACTAACACATCTGATGCATTTCCCTACTATTGAAAGTTTGTACATATTCTTAGGAAACAGCACACTAAAAAAAGGAATGAAAGACAATATCATTTCACTGCAAAGAAAATGAAAATGGTTCTCAAACATTTTTTTTTAAAAGATGACTAACATCATTCATAAGAGATATCTTTTCAACTCGGACAAGACTAAAAGTGGTACAGCGGGCCAGCTAAATAGCTCAGTGGATTAAAGTGCCTGCTGAGGCAGATGTAGAGACCAGGGTTTGGTCCCCAGTGTGTCCTGCCAGCCCTCCTCCCCTGGGGTGACTGAGACTGGGGATGGTAGCTGGCACCTGTAATCCCATCACTTGGGAGGCTGCAGACAGGAGGCTCACTACAAGTTCTATCTGTGTTGTGAAACCCTGTAGACACTACACTAAATATGAAATAAATAAATAATAAATAAATGAAACAGACACATTACTGCAGGTGCAAGGAAACAGCACTAATGTACACTGCAGGTCACACAATGAGCTGGTCTAACTCTTGAGGAGGGCAATGGATCAGGCAGGTTAAAAATATACATCCTCTTTCATCCTGCAACTCCATTTCCTTAGAATAAAATTTCTTATATTAATATATTTGAATATATTGTGACAAATAGCAAACATATATGGTTATTTTTTACAACATTGCTTTTCTACTAAAGATTATAAATAATCTGAAAATCAAATGAGAAATGGATTAAGGAAATTATGGAGCTCCCCAAAATATGAGGAAACTTATTGTATATCATTAAAGAGAATAGGTAGGAAAGTTTTTTGTTTGTTTGTTTGTTTGTTTGTTTTTGTACCAGGGATCTAACTCAGGAGCTTGTACTTGCCGTGCAGGTGCTTAAGCCATTGAGCTATTTTCTCAGCCAAAGTTTTCTTTTTTTTTTAAGTACACGCTGGTATTTGTACATTTTAAAGGGGGAAAATTTACATTTTATCTGCATGAAAGAGTGCTCAAAGAAGAATCTAGAACCTAATAGTAAGAACAAGTTAAAAGTAGTGAAGGGCTGAGAACTAGAAATGGAAATGAAGCTTAACAAGTAACTTGCAATACTTCTGATCTTGAATGATGTGGATAAAATCAATAATCCCAAATGGATGCCTGTGATCCGAGTACTGAATAGGCTGAGACAGGAGGACCACCATGAGTTCAAGGCCATGGGCTACACAGCAGGACCTTGTCTCAAAAAGCAGCATGATGTTGTTAGGCATCCAAATGCTTGCTAACAGGAGCTAAGCGGGTAGCTTGGCATTCTAAGCACCTATCTGGCAATTCCAGGAACCCAGATTCCATCCCCAATTCCACATGTTTTGCTGGCCCCAGGACCCCCAAACCAGGCTGTGCAATAAAATCCTGTACCAAATAAATAAATACATGATTTTAAAAATACTTTTTAACAAAGAGTCCATGTGAGCAAACTACGCAACTAGAAGTGGTAATTGTTGTTATGAAATGCAGACCTAATGCAAACACGGCAAGACCTTGAACCATTATGTTACATAACTTTTCAACAGCAGGATCAAAAATAAACAAAAGTTTTAGTTAACCTTTAAAACAAATATTACGCAAAATACGCTTTTTTATCTACTTATTGAATATGTCTGTCCATAAAGTTCTATTTCTACAGTTAGAAAGCTTCTCAGTGTTTGATGCAAATAAAAAATAAGTCATTTATGATTATATTTATATTTTATTGAAATGTCTGGTAAGGATTGGTGTGGCAGAAATACAGATATAGAGGAGGGATAAAAAGAGCTGAAACTGGAGAATATTGTTAGGTTAATCTCATACTAGCTACAGGCAATCTTCATGAGACTCATACTCTGAATTTCTCAGGTTAGCTTAGCACTTTAGGTACAATGACCTGGACCAAAAATATGCCATAATGTATTCATCAAAAAATGAACTTTTGGCCGGGCGTGGTGGCGCAGGCCTGTAATCCCAGCACTCGGGAGGCTGAGGCAGGAGGATTGTTGTGAGTTCAAGATCAGCCTGAGCTACAAAGTGAGCTTAAGGCCAGCCTGAACTGCATAGTGAGACCCTGCCTCAAAAAGACAAAAAAAAAAAAGAGAAAGAAATGAACTTTTTTTCTTAAATAGTAGGTGTGGGATATAATACAGTGAAAAACTCATGACAGAGGCAAGGCATCTAGTGAAGCAATTTTTCTTAGTTTAGAAAATTTTTCTTAGTACATGTATCTTAGTGCTTAGTGCTCGAACTCCTCATGGGCAGCTGGTGCACGTACATGTCTTAATTCCTTCTTTATCCCTCTTTCCTGCCCTCTTCCCCTTTCTCCCTCTGTCCACCCATCTCTTAATACCCTTTCCTTTTTATTTCCTTTGTACACATTCGTAGTACGGAATGTTTACATTCTTTGTCTTGAGTTGGTACATGTATATAACAGTTCTGATTACTTTTTAT
Source organism: Ctenomys sociabilis (assembly GCA_004027165.1). NCBI lineage: Eukaryota > Metazoa > Chordata > Mammalia > Rodentia > Ctenomyidae > Ctenomys > Ctenomys sociabilis. The sequence goes on along the minus strand of PVKA01005417.1, from coordinate 71,340 downwards.
TTTTATTTTTTCCTACTTACCCAAGACTCAACCAACAAGGAAGTTAGAATGCAAGACCAATCACAATCTAAGTTGGAGGAAAATCAGACTCAAAGAGAAGACTTTTCTATGGTCTTGCTGGCTTTTCTTTTTCCTCCAAGATCCTCAGCCCAGAGCAACAGAAAAAAACAAATAGATACTAAAGCAATATTTAGAATTCACCAATTCTGAGAAAAAACTCAGAAGAAAGCATCAAATTTAATGTTTGTCATACATCACCATCCATCCTGTGGATTTCTTTTTTTTTTTTTCCCCTTATGCTGCTCTGAAATTTTTCTGCATAAAAGAAGAAAAATTTGAAAACTATTTCAGTAAACTATTACTTGCTAAAACACCAACTTCTTTCTGGGAGAAACATATAGATACAAAAACTTGCTTTAATGTAGAAAACTAAGGGTCAGATTTTAGATATGCTATAAACTCATTCACATGACCTTAGCAAGCCATTTAACTGTAGTGATTTACTTCCATCACCTATTAAATATAAATAATGTTATTTGTTATATCTGAAAGTAGTTGTAATGATGAGCACACATTTTCTGTTGTAGTCACTACTAGTACATGATTAAGATCATCCTCACCCTTCTCTTGTTCATCTCTCCCACAGAACTATCTAGTTACCCAGACTCCTTTGCAGCTATATATGTTCCTGTGATGCAAATCTGATCTGACATCATAAGTAAAAGGTTGCTAGAAGGCTTAGCATGATGTCTTTCCTTTTTGGGGATAAAAATGACAGAACGGCTGACACAAGCCTCTTCTTTCCCTTCCTCTAGCCATAAATACAAGTCATGCCTGATTCTGTGGCAGCCATCTTGGGACCTTGACACAAAGGTCAAAGGAATTGTAGTAATGCTCATCCTGATATCTTAAGCCACCAAGCCAATTTGTTTAAGCCACTATCAGATTTAACATTACTTAAGCAGCTGAAAAATATATATTTAATTCAGCATACATGAACGTGTCCAATGAAAGATTAAAAATACATAACTAAAACACTATGGGGGGAGCAACCAACAATTTAAAAGGCATGCATCTCAAATACTGGAACTTAAAGTATAGTAATCATGAGTGGTGGAGTTATTTCTGGCTGGTGTGTTTTGTTCATGCCTTTCAAATATCAACCAGCTGCTCTGAATATCTTCTAGTGTGACTCATAGGAAACACACATTTTAGAGCCAGAGAAGCTTGGATTTAATATGTGGCTTGCCCATATTCTAGTTGAATGGTTTGGGCAATAGATATCATCTTTCTAAATTTTCAATATGCTTATCAAAATATACATATGCACAGATAGATGGACCAATCTTACATAATTATTACGAAGCAATTCCCACTTTGTTGATCCTAGTAAAAGTAACCTTGTGAAGAAATACTAGCATTCCCTGGGCCCCAAAGAGGAAGATGCATGTGAGTTAAATGATATGAAAATAGAAAAAGAACAATGAAAGAGAGAGAAGGAAAACTGATAAGGAAAGATGAAGTACATTCAATACCTAATAGAGATCTAGAAATTTTATCTGCACCTACTTTTGAAAAGAAATTCTAAGAATAATTGAGTTTCTTAAAATTTCCCCCTTGGACATGAACTTTACCTATGGGCCAAATGCCTAGAATTATCCATGTGGACCCAGAGGTGGATATAGTCATCACAAATTCATATAATGCTGGTCTTAGGAATGAGTTCAAATCTCCACGTGATTCTTCCATGTGGTTTCTCCCTGGCCCCCTCAGGCATGATACATATAGTGGTGCAGAGCCGAGTAAGTATTCCCAGGGTTGTAGAATTTATAGAAGGTGTCTCTACAAACTACTTTTGAACATTTTTTTCTTTCAAAGAGAATAAAAATTTTTAAAAAATCTATACTGAATTTCACAACAATGGCAGAAAATTTGAAGTGGTGGTTTTATTGCAAAATATATTATCTTCAAAATAGCTATTCAAATGACCAAATATAGGTACACAAAATTGACTAAAAAGTTAAGTATTAACTATTCTTTTCAATAAAATAATAGAAATTAGAAGTATGATTATCTTAGCTATCCTGAGTATCTGTCTGTCTGTCTGTCTATCTATCTATCTATCTATCTATCTATCTATCTATCTATCTATCTATCATCATCATCATCATCATCATTATTTTAATCATACTTCTTACTTTCCAAAATTCTTAAAAAAGATAGAATAATCATTTTTCCCTTTTGGTCCTCTCAACAGAATATCACAGAAAGCACTAGGGCATATGGTGTGCAAGTCTGCACTGAGAATCTAGAGGCAAGCAGATGTAGGTTTGATTCACACAATCTTTGAGTGATTAGCTGTGATCCCAAAGAAATTGCTTATTTCTGATTTTCAGCTTCACTATTTGTGAAGCAGACCAAGCAGGACTGTTTCAGGACCAAAGAAATCTAAATGGGATAGTATTCAACAAACACAAGTGACATTTATGATAGTTCACTTCAGTGCTCTATTGACAGTTGGTCTCCAATAAATGTAATCTTAACTATCATCAATGAATGAGAAGGGAATGACACAGAAACCAACTTAACTGACTGTAGCTGCTAGAATTGATGGAAATCAAGACTATAAGAGCTAAAAAGCCCAAAAGTCTTCTACAATCATCTTTTTAAAATTCATTCTGACTTGCCTATTTTAGTTGTCTATAACTTTTGGTAATCATCTTCAGATCATTTCTAGAAGTAGAATCAACTCCTCTTTGGAGTACACTGTAACTAAGCTTAGCAAACCTCAAAGTCAAAATTAAGTAGGATACTACTCAATTGATTGCAAAATTTAATCTCAGATGATAAAAATTGTTTTTTTTTCTATATAGGAAAGGAGGAACTCAATTTGTCATTGTAGAGAATATGATATTCAACAGACTCAACAAACTTCACAAAAAAAAAAAATCCTGGAATTAATAACCAACTTAAGCAAAGTCATAGAGCACAAGATTAACACACAAAAAATCCTAAGCCTTTGTGTATACTAATAACAAATAGGATGAAAAAGAAATTAAGAAAATAATATCATTCACAGTTGCATCAGCAAACAATGAAATATCTAGGAATTAACCTAAGGACATGAATGACCTCTACAAAGAAAATAACAGTGGTCTGAAGAGGAGATTGAAGAGGACACCAAGAAATGGGAAGAAGTCCCCTGCTCCTAGACAGGCAGAACCAATATTGTCAAAATGGCCATACTCCCAAAACTGCAATACAGATTCAATACAGTTCCAATCAAAATACCAACAGCACACTTCACCCAAGTAGAGAAAAAAAATCCCAAAATTTATATAGAACAAAAATAGCCCCATCAACTTTGAGTAGTCAGAACAAAGCAAATGGCAAAGCAATATCTGACTTCAAGCTACACTACAAAGCCACAGTGATAAAACCAACACAGTACTGAAACAAAAACAGACATATGGATCAGTGGAACAGAACTGAAGATACACGAACCTCTCCAGACATATTCAACTATTTTTTTAATGAGTAGAATAGATTTACTGAGGGAAAGAAAGCTCCTGTCTGAGAGAGGGACAGGAGGGGGGCCAAGTGGGTAGTTCTCCCCATAGTCAACTATTTAATCTTCACCGAGAGTCTCAAAGCATATATCATAGAAAATCTAGCCTATTCAATCAGTGGCGTTGGAAAATCTTTTACCCTTATCTCTCACCATATACTAAATTAAAATCAAAATGGATCAAAGATCTAAACATTAAAACATAGTAACCTCTGGCAGACAAAATAAGTACCATACTTGAAGACATACATACAGAAAAGGATTTTTCTTTCTTACTTACTTTTTTTGGTACCAGGTATTGAGCCCAGCACTTTGCACTTGCCAGGCAGTTTCTAAACTGCTGAGCCCTACCCCTACCCCCACCTAGCTCCAGAAAAGGATTTTCTGAACAGAATATCAATTATACAAGAAATAGCATCCATAATCAACAAATGGGATTCCATCAGATTAAAAAGTTTCTGTATAGTAAAAGATTCCATCAGAAGAGTGAATGGGAAAAAAAAAATTAGCTAGCTACTTTTCAAAGGTCTAATATTTAGAATATGTGATGAATTAGAAGGAAAAAAAAAAAAAAAAAAACCCTAGCCTACCTAAAAGTAAACTACCCAGTCAAGCAGCGGGCTATACAAATAAATTTCATAGAGGAAAAACTACTAACAATCAACAAAAATATAAAACAAAATGCTCACTCAACACATCTGGCCATTAAAGAAATGCAAACTAAAAACACCCCTAACATTCCATCTCGTTCTGCAAAGAATGGCAATCATTAAGCAGTCAAACAAAGACACATGTCAGCATGGTGTGGACAAAAATAAACCTTCCTATATTATTGGTGGCAATTGCAAACTAATACAGCCATTATGTAAATAATATGGGGATTTCTAAAGGTACTGAAATTAAAAATTCCATGCTACGCATCTATCCCCATTCTTGGTATCTTTCCCAAAGAGGTAAAGACATCATACTACAGTGATATATGCAAGCTGATGTTTATAGCAGCCTAATTCATAATAGGTACATCCTGGAAGCAGTCTGTATTCCATCAAGAGATGACTGGATAAAGACAATGTAGTATTTACATGTAATACAATACTACTTGGCTATGAACAATTGAGAGATCTGTGGGAAAATGGATGCACCTGGAAAATATAAAGTTCAGAGAGATAAACGGGACACATAAGCTTACGCGTACCATAGAGTAGCTCTCATTTGAGTGAGGCAAAGCACGAATAAGGAAAGTGGTAGCAGATGGACAGATAGGGGCAAGGGGAAGGGTCTCCTGCAACAAGGAAGTGGTCCGAGAGAACCAGGCCGAAGAGTGAGGAAGAAGGGAGGGGAAATGAGAGTAGGAAAGCTGTGTCGTGTGCGGGAACCTGACAGCTGCGATTACTACGTGCCACAGCACAAGCTGAGACAGCTGATACCTGCAGGCATACAAAAGGGGATGGGGAACCCGAGGAAGTGGAGAGAGAGCGAGGGAAGACGGGAACTGAAAAGGTAAACGGTAATGCGTACATGAACCGCTCCTCTAGATAAATGTAGACGGATGAAAAGTCCAGCGCGAGAAAGTAACCGATTGAGCTAAAGCCAACCCGCTAGATAAATGTAAACTTCATGAATCATAAACATGTACCAGTAAAATTTTAAGGATTAAAAAATAAAACTTTAAAGACAGAAGTGATGAGCAATGTAGGTTTTGTCCCATGGACATTAACACCACAATAGGAAAAGGTTGTAATTTTTCTAAATATATTTTGCACACGAGAACAAAAATAAACCTGCATTTTCATTAGCAGCATTACAGTAGTAACACTACCACACAGTCAAGATGTATTAGCACTTTTGTTATTTTAAGTAGTTAAAACTAGCTAAAAGCCAGTTCACATTTATGAGCACATTTGCCCTTCTAAGAGTCTAATTAAAGTACAAGCAATTGAAATAAGTTGCTCATGGTCACTAGCATGAGTTAACTGAAAAACATGAAGCTAAAGTGCAAGTCCTCCAGCCTTCACATCGTTTGATGAGGGCATCAGGCTGCCCCCCAAAGGTGAAGACAAACCAAATATTTACAGAAGAAATAAATGCTTTCCCGCTAATTTCCATTATGAGTTCTGCAATGTCATAGCCTTACTCCCTGGCGCTCTTGGACAACCTTGCGCTGCCCTGGCAGGAGCAAATGCTGAAATAAACTTGCCAGTTACCTTCAGTGCCCTGTGGGAACAGAAATAAGACTGCATCCTAGTTGAGACTTTTTTCCCATTAGATCTTTATCCTAAAAACTTTTTAAGAATTTCAGTTGGGCAGATGCTCACATTCCACCTAGTGTTTGAGATAAAATCTGAAAACTTTTCCAACATGTGTTTAGCTTGCTAAGAGTGCCAGAGATTCTTCTACCACATTATGTATATTAATTCACAGAAACACATGATACAAGAAATTGCACATAATTATTATGTTTTTCTTTACTGAGGCTCAGAGTGTAAGGAACTGCTCAGGCGTGTCTGTACCAAAGGCTGGGGCTGAGATACAAACCCAAAGCCAAAAAATCTGACTTCAGGACTTAAGTCTACAAATGCGTAGCCTGATTCCTATCCTGTACTTAGACAGTGATAATTCTAGACAGAAGGCAGAGACAATGACAGTGCTAACATCAAACTCACAGATTCTTTTCAAGTTCAGTTATTAGGACATTAGCTTTCATCAAAGGAAAAACAAATATATAGTGAGGAAGAACAGAGCTAATTGAAGGAAGTTACTGCATCTAGTAAATCAGTTGTAGCAGGAAATATTGACAGAAAAGACAAACACACTCAAAAAAGTAGACAAAGGTCTCAAAATCTCAAATGGCTCTTTTATTCACTTGATGAATAACCAAACAATGTAGCACAAAACAATCAACAAATATCACTGTATCACAATACAGTACAGTCTCATCTTCCAATACCAATGCTGACAAAAATGAGAAGAAGAATTACACTTATGTCTAAATTCTAGACACATTTCTATGCAGATTGTTATGACAAAACTGATGTGGAGTATCTGATGAATTTCAAAGTACAAAACAAGGAAAGAAAAGAAAATGATGTACAGCCTGGATATCTATGGATATCTATACGGAAGTATACTATCTTCCAAACAGATTGAAAAGAAGAAAGACAGTGTCAACACGCAAAGAACAGAAGTGACCACTGAAAACTATGCTATAGCAGGATGGAAACATAATTCAGAAGGAAGGAGCTAGAAGGACAAGAAAATATTCATACAATTAAGTAAAAACTACCTACAAATAATTAAAATTGCCAACATACTCATTATGACCAATTTAGAAGAGACTGAAATTGAGTATGAATGAAACACTATAAGCCAGAATGAAATGTTATTTGGGGCAGAAGGACAGTAATTCTGATAAACTTTAAACATTGCTAAATATATAAATTTGCTAAATATTTAAGAGGAAGACCTAAGAGAGAGGTCATGAATTGTATAACAACTAAACTGCTATCAAATCAAACACATTTTTAAAAGATCTTTACATCACTCAAAATTAGAATAAGGAAAAATAGCAGTGAAAAAAATACATGCTCAAAGTAATGCCATAAATAGGCATAGAAACAATAGGTGCCATAAAATATAAATAAAATAAACTACATATCCAAAGCAGTTCTGAGTGGGGAAAAATAAGCAGTTTGTAAAAAAGCAAGGTATAGCATAGCATCTATCTGAAGCTGGACAGATATGAATACTATTGCTCATAAATACAACATTAGTTAGTGAAATCAAAAAAAGTATAGACTGAAAAGATACACAAAAATATCTCACAAGCAGGGGCCTCTAAGGAAGGGAAAAGAATCTTGGAAGACATCAAGCCTACTGGTTTTTCAACTTCAGCAATAAAGTTCTCTTTTGAAAAATAAAAGCCAGGATGGAGAGAAAAAGCAAAAACCCTCTAACCAGCAAAAGCTCAACAGGGTCTTGAGAAGGAACATTTCAGAAAAGTCAGCATCACTTCTGAGCGTCTCCTTCACAGCTCGGAGCAGTTGGGCCTTTCTTCTTTCCCTTCTCATGTACAAAAAAAGGCCCAGTTGGCAGCGAAGCCATTGAGTAAGCTGAGAAATGCGCAAGTCACAAGAACGACTCTCCAAGGTCCATTGCTCCTTTTTGGCAACTGGGGAACATGCTCAGAAGCATGGGATAAGAAGGCCCAGCATTTAAGAACAAACTCCAAGAGGTGTTTTTTTTAGCTGTTTTTAAATTTTTCTTTCTAGTTGGACACTTGAAATTAGTTAAAATGGAGCATTTATAAAACACATCAAACCCCAAAGACAGGTAAGGTTAAGCAAAAAATGAATTCAATTGTAACTTACAGTTTAACTTGAAAAATGTCCTTTTAAAAACATTCAATTTTACTGTCTAATGACTATGTGAATTGTTATGCTAATAGCTACTTCTCCAATTTTAAAACAACACAGCAAAACAGACATTAAATGACAGATCTGTCACAACCATAAATGCCTGTCTATAATTAAATCCAAGTTATTGAGACTACTCACAAGGGAAGACCAGTCCGTCAGGGTTGATGTGGATAATTTTTAATTATTATTACTAGTTTGTATTCTTTAGACTTCATGTTTTTAAAAATGTTCTTGCTTTACCTTGATCTTAACCATCCAGCAGAAAAGTGTAAAAACGTGGTATATAAAATAAGTCCATAATAATAAGCTGAGCTGTAAATGGCTCTAGGCAACAACTTCTGTGGATAACTCTCTACTAGGGTGGACTGCTGGACTGTGTTGGAATGTTTTGCTGAATTCAAGCACCTATAATAATTGAATGACAATAGAACACCCATCTTTGACAGGACTAAACAAAAAAAGGGGATACAAAGGAAGAACCATTCTGTGTTTGCATAAACAGTACAATTAGGATAAATATGCAGTACTTTGGCATAATTCTATGAGAAGAAAGATTTGCACTAATAGTGTTTGGACAGGATGTCCTGTCTGCTTCTTGTACTATGGATAACCACTAGGAAGATAACAATGTAAAAAGTATTAGTTATTGAAATTGTACTATAATACAGCTTTTTTTTAAAAAAAGTATACAGCTACATTCTCTTAATTCATTGATCAGAGGCATCTTCTCTAATAGTACATGTACATAGAGTATCATGTATGTACCTTGTACAACAAAAGCCACTAAGAAAACAATGTGTAATGTATAAATTTTTAATCCATAGTACTAATTTGATTTTAAACTGTCTCATTGCTACTTGTTCTTCAATTAAAAAGAAGTTAGAGAAACCTCGACACACAACCTAGCTTTGGCTCTCCAAATAGGCTTGCTTGGTCCCAAGTTACATTGGTGAGTGTGCTCATGCTGTCAATGAACTAAAGGAATGGGAAAGATGAAAACACAAAGAATCTTATAGACCAAGAGAAGAAATGTGGCTTTTCTTCCACAGCATTCAACACTACAGGCAACAAAGGCTACCCCTATGCCTGCTATCAGTTATATGAACTCTGCTGAATGTACACTGGTAAATTCTAACTATGCAGAAGTACAATATGAAAATAAAGGTTTTGGTGACCAAGGGTTAACTACAACAGTGCAAATATAATGGCAGCAAGGAAAAAGAAAGCAAGAGGGAAGGAAGGATGAAAGGACAGATAGAAAAAAAAGATGAAAGACAATGAAGGAAAAGTACAGTAAGAGCCAAGAAGGAGAAAGACAGCTGGCTTAATAATTAACTCAATCTTGAGATGCACAAATTTTGAAAAAAGCAAAATCGGACAATACCTCTGCACGTGTTTAATGTTACAAGACAGTGCACTTCACCACACCAAATTCATTGCAGATCAGAACAGGTGTGTAGCCACAAAAGAAAACATAGCCAAGACTATTTCTTTCATGATTAGTATTTAAATCCATAATGTATTTAAGTTCTATACTTTGTTTTAATACATTAAATTCAAAAGAAGTGAACATAAATTACAGGGATGGCAAAATGGGATATGAAGGCTGCCACTGACTTTCACCCTGTGCAGCCATGGCGTTCATAGTGAATCAAGCTAATGTGGCCCTTCAATGGCATAAATAATTGTTCTCAATACCGTGCTCCAGACAGGTATGATCAATCAATAGAAGCTATGTCAACTGATGTGTGACCAAATGCAACTAGAATAGTACATCTAATATTATTACAGACCTTCCATAAACTACCAGGGCACTCATTCTGGTCGAGTATGAGGCTATAATAGGCAAATATGTCACAGAAAAACTTCTTGGGCCTGAATTAAGGACTTGGGATGCACATCCCCGTGTGAAGCAGTTATGGCACAGACTTAGATTCATCCAGATTTTATTATGCTCATCAGCATTCTTTCCTACCCTCCACTTCACATTCATGGGTAATTGACTGCTGGCTTCTATCCCATCACTTTGGCTCTCTCTGAACAATCCCTGGAGACAGATGAAAAACACCAAAGAAGACATATTTTATGGAACAATTAATTATGGATAAAGATTGTTCTACCACAGTCTCCTTGAATCAAGTGTGGTGAACTGAAGCTAATATGATATAAAATTTAGAGGAAACTCTCTCTGTCTCTCATCTATATTAAAGTACACCAAATGTTTGAACATAATAAGTTTTTAAGAGGATATTCTTTAATTTATTTTATGGTTATAACTTTAAAAGAAAATGGTATAATTTTGTCATATATTCCAGATAAAATCCTACTGAATAGTAAAGGTCCAATTGCAGATGGGAAAAGAGTACAAAACCTTTCATGTTACAGATCTGAAGATTAAAATTTTATACTTGCCTTTGCTAATCTCTAAGAAAATAAGAATTACAATTTAGATGAAACAAGACAATGTAATTAATCTTCTTAGCACAGTATTTGCTCACAGAAGGTACATGATACATATTATTTATTCTGATACATATTACTTTTCAAAAACAATAGCCATAAAACATGAAGATAAAAATGTGTAACTTTTCCAAACACTGAACAATGACTTTCTACATTAGTCATGTTGGTATCTGTCCTTGTGATATGTCTACTCAAATGAATTAGGCCAGAGGGCCAAATTTAGAAACAGAGGACAGATTAGGAAAAACCCTTGAAATGACTGTGTAAGACTCAAGTGTTTTTCCTTTAAAGGGTTATAATAATGGCTTGAGCATGGGCTGGCAAGATAGCTCAGCGGTCTAGAGCGCCTCTCAGGGACCACGGTTCGAGCCCCTGCACCACATTCCATGCCAGACCCTCCCTGCAGGGCCGGCTGAGCTCACCCCCCACCCCCGCAAACAAAGAATCCGTGGTGTGTAGCAAGACACTGTAATAAATAAAGGAATTAAAAAAAATAATGGCTTGAGCCTTAAGTTTTAATAGTTTAATACCTGAGCACATTAGAAAACACTTTTCTCAGATATTCATTTGTTCTACTAACCTCGACTTGATACATGTAAGAAGGTTCACACACTGATCACACATTTACTCAAACAACTGCATAGACTAGGGACATAAAATTAAACACAAAAAGCTCCGGGAGAAAGTCTGAGCATAAACAGGCCCTGCGATATGGGTTTAACAAAAGCCAGAGGCTAATCCTTCTAGTGACTGATTTCCAGGAAGGTATGGACATCTGACCAGAGCTGAGGAGAGCAAATTCCATCAGGCTTCTTGGTTTGTCATAGAAAACTGCACAGATGGCTAAGGGGAATGAAGATCTCTCATGAGAGAAATCCTAACTCCAAAGAGGAAGACAAAACTGTCCTGGGTAGCTTTTCTTCTGTCTGTAACATTGTGAGAAAGAGGCACCTATGTGAAGGGCTTCAAAGCAGAGTTACCAGAGTCTCCTAAAGTAATCATAAAGGCACACAGAACATAAATGCCAACATGCCAATAAACACAAGATGTAAGTTACTATTTTCCCCAAAGCAATAAAAATTTTATGTAGAGATCTATACACTGACCAATTCTAACTGGGGATCAAGCTAGGGAATAGCTACTGCAGACAGAAATTTATTTAGTAAACCTCTCAAGTGGCTATGTCACTTGAAAGGATCATAGTCACAGCAGCTGTCATGGGAGTTAGAGAATGGATGCCAGGGATGATGACCTGTAAGAACAACTGAAGAGCTGGAACACCCATTTTAAGAGCCACAGAAGACAAGAGTTGCCCTGCAGAACAACAATAAAAGACCACAAAAAGGAAGTGTGTGCTAGGGTCTTCTGAGTTGACAAGAACTGTGCAACCATTTTTCAAAGCCTATTTCTAAGGCATGATTAAAATATAGGAAATATTACCTACAGGAAGGAATATTAACTTTATTGCTCACTATTAATAGAATAACCCCTATTAAAATTATAATGACCTAGATCTATGAATGCTCCAAGTTAAAAAAGAATATGGAGCATCAAGAGATAGGTGTTATTTGTGTGTCTAGATGTCCCGCCAAAGCTTCATGCAGTTATAGGTAAGAGCTTTTTCAGAGGTGTTTGGATCTAGAATATATGATATTGGAATTGATTCATGATGCAATGCAAGGATCAGGGCACTAGGATTAAGGGTATGAGTTCTACTCTATAAGGGCAGGTACTCTAGATAAGATAGAAGGGACAGAAAGCACTCTAGTTAACCATTGCTGCTTTGCTACCTTCTGCCGCCATGAACTGTGTCTTCTCTGCCATCTCATCCTTCCTTGACGCCAGCCAATCATGGACTCTACAAACTATGACTTGAAAACGTCTTTCCCCCTTTAAGTTTAGGGTGTTGGACATTTTATCTCAACAAGAAGAGAAATGTAACTAAGACAGTAAGCTTGCTTCTTCCTGACCTCACACATTACTGACGACTGCCTTGGCACTGGTACTATCTGAGGAAGCATGTGAGCAACACATGAGGATTGACACCTGTTCTACCCCATCTCCTGTTCCATTCCCTAACAGCACACAATCTATTTTGCAGGCTATGAGCCATAAGGACATATAACTTCCCCGGAGAAGCCATCTACAGAAAAATCACTCACGGAGCTTACCCACTGAATCATCAGAATCAGTGAAACACACAGCACTCAGGACATGAAAACAAATACAATGACATAATTGCCCAAGACTTCATAAAAGTAGTGACGCTTAAGATATGCTTAAGAATATAGAGGGTGTTTTGTTAAAATCAAGTAGAAAGGAATAGTCACAGTAGGACACCATGATTATCTTGCATGGAAAAGAAGAGACCCAAAGAAGAATGTTTTAACTCCTGGAGTATCAGCAGAAACATCAAAAGTTAATTGTCATCTATGAGACCCCAGGTTCGCATAACCTCCCACAATAGCAACACTTCATCATGGAGTCTGGACACATCCACTTTTCACACTCCTCCCCAACTCTTACATCCAAATTAAAAATACATCTCTTGGGACCGCTAAATTTCTCAGTGGATTATAGCACCTGCAAGCAGGTGCAGGGGTCAGGGGTTCAATACCCAGGCCTGCTGTGCCATCCCTGCCCCTGGGGCCCACTGAGAAAGCAATTGAGACTGGGCATGGTGGTGTTCTCCTGTAATCCCAGCTCTTAGGAGGCTGTAAATAGAGAGATCACTAGGAGTCCGATCTAGTAGTGAGACCATGAATACCCTGTAGACCCTTCCCTAAAACACAAAAAAATCAAAACAAACAAAATCTCCTTCAATACTGTTGTAAAGAACAGAAACAATTGTAGAGCTATAATTTTAACCAGTAATACCAAAACTTTACTTCACATTTTAATGGTTTAAAGTCAAATTCAAATACTAACAGTTTTGAGAGCAAAATTTCTTTAGCAATGCTGAACAGTATGACAGAAGAATACAAAAGAGGTGAAGAGTTTATATAAATGCATCATAATGCATATTATGATAAGTATCTTAGTATTATGCCTTGTGTCTAAATGTTCTCTGGAAGTCTCAGAGTTGGGGCTTTTTCAGAAGGGGCTGAATCTAGAGTCTGTGATGATGGGATTAAGAACATATGACTACTGAATTAGTCCACAGATAGGTCTGGGATAATTCTGCGTAGGATACAGGTGCCCCAACCTGGGTGGGAGTGCTGTCTGCTCTAAGGGTAGATACCTTGGATAAAAATTAAAAGGACAGAAAGAGACTAGTGTGTCACTTGTGCTTAGTTGATTTTTTGCTGCCTCCTACTTGCACAGCTTTGCCACAGACTGTTTTCCTCTGTGCTGCCCCCTGCCAGGCTACCCTGCCTTGGAGCCAGCTGATTATGGAATGAAACCTCTACAAACTGTAAGCCAAATAAACCTTTCTCCTTTACCTTTGGGTGTTGGGTATTTTGTCTTAGTAACGAGAAAAGAAACCAAGGCACTTAGGCTTCCATACTGCCTCCTCTAAGATAAGTTACTTTATATATATTCTTCATCTGCCTTTGCTAAACTGATAAGGAAGAGCAGGGTGGCCATCCCCACAGCTGAGGACACTGAGCCTGGTTACACGGATGTGCACCAGTTGGCAGGAACTGGGAACACAGCCACAGCACATCCATTCAATGAACAGATAACCCCCGGGAAGGAGCAGCAGAATCAGACGTGACATCTGTCCTTACCTGACAACTGAGGGAGAGAAACACTGTAACAATAGGGAGCTCCGTTAGTGCCCCCTGAAGGCCACAGGTTTACAGGCATTTCACCCTCAGCTGCCCGCAGTCACCCTGCAGTCCTCTCAGAGCCCCAAGATGCCTCATCCCAGTGAGAGGAGGAAGACCACAGGGATCAGGACTGGGGATGGCACACAAACGCTAAGCTGCAGTTGGGTGGCTACCACGTGTCTGGGAAGCACGGTGGACTAAGCACAGTCCAAGTTTTGTGGCAGTTACATGATATAAACCCTATGATTCCCCTTTCACAGGTGAGAAATTTAAGTTTGGAAATAGTAAATGTTGTCAAAAGTTAAGAAAACCTCAATTTGAGTCATGCTCCACTTCATTCTGGTATTTTTTTTTTTACCTCTGTGTTAAACTGCAAAGGTGAGTAACATTTGCTATTTTCAAATATGTGAGTGGCTATACTGGATGGCAGGGTTAGGAAGAAGTGGCTTCTTCAGAGAAAACATTCTTAAAATAAAGGAGGAAGGTATTCCAGACTTGGAGAAGTGGGAGGTGTGGCATCCGTTCAGAACTACAAATCAGTCAGTTCTGATGGAGAAAGGTACATGGGAAAGAAAATGGGGATAAAAGAAGCTGGCAGCTAGACAGGGGCCATGCAGGAGAGTCCCCAAGAGGACTCTGGATTACTAACTGCCACCCCAGAATGACAGGAAGCCCAGCAGTCCTCTTTGAATTACTGTGACAGACTCAGGTTTGTGTTTGGGGCAGGACCTTGCAGCAGTGGGGAGAGAGCAGTGGAGAGGGGCCAGCGGTCAGGGTGGGGGCACAGGGAAGGCTAACACAATGCGGGAAACCATTAGGGCACCAGCCGAGAGGGGACTGTCTGAATTCCTCTGAGACCCATCTAGTGCACAGGTTGTACGCACTTGTGCTGTACTCTGAATTAAAAGGTGCAGGCAATTGTAGTATAACCCATAAGTTCATGGACATTGCTACTTAAGAGAAAGACTAAAAGAAGTGTGAAGAAAAATACTGGCTACTATAAAAATAAAAGGATAGGTGCATATAAAATATATAGTATATGTTATGTGGAAAGCATATATTTTTACATACAACTATACAGTATATATATATATATATATATATATATATATATATATATATATTACATCTTACATATCTTATATATTATACTGCCATGATATATTATGGAGTGTGTTATATCATACAGTGTTTTATATAAAACAGCCATGAAATACAAATAGAGATTATCAAAGGGCCCGTGAAGAGTCCAAGTCTGCAAATCAGGATATGGGTGCTTCACATACAAGCAGAAAGAAGTAGTGATACCAAGGACTCTAAGAAAGGAGGAGCCATAAGACCCAGGGACTGTCCTAGGAGCAGAAGGCAGGCAGGGGAGCTCTGAGGACCAAGGAAAGGTCGTGAGTGTTCACTGGAGTTATCAGTGGGAAGTGGGAATCCTTCTCTGAGAGAAAATGTAAGACAAGATCTTGATGAGGGAGCAGAGAATGACAGGTTGTCCTGGACATGCTGAATTGGGACCCTGTGAGATTTTAAAAAGTATCTACATTAAATGCATCTTCAATCACTAGCACCAAAAATAAGCAAAATAATATATTACATGTAGCCAAATTCCAGACCAACCATAAACAAATGAAAAAACCCCACTCTTTAGTACTTCGCACCTGCATCTGTCATACTTTTAATGACAAAGTACAGGGTTAGAGAACAGTCAATGATAAAAAATTTTCTTAAAAATGTAAGAAATCCAGACTACTTCCTGATCAATACAAGCTCCATGAGGTGATACAAAGCCTCAGAAACCACAGCCGGAGAGGCCCAGCTCCTCCAGGACTAAATGTGTAGTATGGATACTAGATACGACTATTGTCGTTGTTCCATTGTTCCCAATGGACTCCCTAAAGTGACTCCAAGCACCATGATTCTAGAAGCTTCTATCATCTCAATTCCACCTGTTCAATTATGTCAATCTATTCCAAATATACAATTACACCTTACTCCCAGAAGTGCCAAGTCTCAATGAAAGGGCAAAATTCTGGGCCACAGTGAGGTCTTCCAGCTATAGTAGTCTACCTTTCCCATGATGCCTCTACCTTAAATTCTGTCCACTATAACTTTCATAGGAAAGAATAAAATAACCTGCAGCAAAGGCGGAAGAATCAGTGTTGGCATGTTTCTGCTTCCTCTTATAACTAACCTCTCTTCTAACTTAAAAGTCATCAAACTTTTCTTTTTGTTTTTCTGAAAGATCAGAAAGAAAAATTTGTTTTATTTTGCCTGCCATATAAACATAGCTGCAACTATTCAATTCTGCTACTAACGCATAGGTGTAACAATACGCAATGCCTATTAAATGTGCGTGGCTGCATCAGTAAAACTTCATTTTTAAAAACAGGTATCCTAAATTTGTCAGGGGAGGGGCACAATTTGACATATAGTTTGCTAATTCCCGCTCTGATTAATACAGGTTGTCTTTTCTACTCTATTGTCCTGTTCTCAGAATTTGGTTTAGCTGCCTTGAAATACACTAAACATAACATTATCCACAGTCCCAACTTTAGAACTACATAGGATCAAGATTGTGCTTCTATGCTGGAGCTATAGTATTTACTCAGTAAAAGAAATAGAGGAAGAACAAAAACAGTTAACATCTAGGGAGCATTTAAAATGTGCCAGGTAGTTCCCTAGTTCTTCATAAACACCACCTCACACGAATCTCAAGACAATGTAATGACATGACAATGGAATACCCTTCTCTGACAAAACTAAACAAAAGAAAGGGTATATAAAGGAGCAACCATTTTGTATCTGTGTATTCAAAATAGGATAGATACACAGCTACGTAATTCAATTGAATTCTTAATTCAATGAATAGAAAGATTTGTTGTAATAGTGTTTGTGGACAAGATACCATGTCTGCGTCTTGTACAACAAATAACCACTAAGACAACAATATGCAATGTATTAATTATTGAAACTGTCCTGCCGGTTTTGAAACTGTCTCATTGCTATCTGTTTCTCAATAAAATTATTTTTAAAAAGACAATGTAATAAAAGGTCTAATCATTTTCATTTTACAGTAGAAAAAGGTGAGGCTGAGGTGCTCACAGTCTCTTCCGTTGGCCACAGAGTGAAGTCCAGTTCTAACACAAATCTATGTGGGTCCAAAATTGAAGTTCTTCCCTGCCACTGCCCATGCTGTGTGTGGCTGGAAAGTGGTTATCTGGTCTTTCTTCCTACACTGTTCCCAAGGGTCTGTGGCCATCCACACCTGGTGGATGGTGAAGGGATCAGTCAGTAGCATCAACTGCTTGCAGGCCGCTGCTCTTCGGCTTTTCATAAACTTAATATTTAACCTAAAAACAAATACAAGGAACAGACAGGATCCACTGTGACTGGAAAGGTTATGTTTATGATCCTGGTCTTCCCTCTGATAATGGTGTCAACCTCAAAGGTGTTAGAGATCATGACATATCCTCCACCAGTCCCTCAGGATCAGAGGCAAGCAGGGAATCCTGACAGGGCTAGGAGTCTCAAAACACAGCATGTGTTTCCCGGGAACATTCCCAAGTGAAAATAAGGCCAAGGAAGCCAAGTGCAGGGGTTATGTAAACATACCCAGCAGGGACCTCAGAACACCAGCAGATGGGGCTGCCCCTCAGGAGGACTTGAACAATTTCAACATAAAGCCTATGAGACATTTTTTTTTAAAACCTGTTCATCTTTTTGGTGAAGAGGACTAGATAAGTAGCATCTGATTATAAATAAGAAAAATATTGACTACAGTACTTCAAATCTCAAGGTGAATCCACAAGTCATCATGTACATCATTTGAATAAAGAGGATGTATGAACAAATGAAAAAAAAAATTACATTAAGCTCTGGAATGAAGCCACAGCACACACCACACACAGACCTGAGCCATCGTTTTTACTTCCCTCATCTCCAATCCTGCTGTTTTCTCAGTTGTGGGACTGTGTTGCCATGTGGTAACACATGCTCCTCCAGGTCTTGAACACGTGGATACGTGTCCAGCTTCCTTTTGTGGCTAGTTGTACAAAGCTGTGATGAGGCACACTTAGTGGGTAAATTATTTCTAAATAGATGCCAGTGAAGCAATGTCTGACTAGGCAAAATGGAAAACATGATAGTAAGGGGGCAGACCTTCACTCCCAACGTAAGGAACACCTGAAGTGCACATTCCACACTGAGGGCAGAGCGTGGCCAGTGCTTGTCAACTAGAAAAGAGGAGAGGCACCAAAAGGGATGAAGGAAACTGTGTAAAACTGATGTGGAAGAAGAAAAGGAAGAAAAGAATACAGAAGAGTGAGCCCTTTGTACATGAAACTAAAAAAAACCTACATGAACTGATGAATATGAAATAAAGGAAATTAAAAAATAGATTTCTTCCATCAATACAATATTGGTACTTTTTCTGAAAAACAAGCACATTAGACATTTTGCTTTGTGTTATGATTGCATAAATTTTAAAAGTCTACTTAAACACATTTATTCATCTTTTTCATACTGACATATGAGACTAAAGAGTGAGATTCCTGATTAAAAAACAGAAGAAAAATTAGAATTGAAAATATTTTTCAACAACAGAATTAAAATTTGCAACAGGTTTAAGTAATAAGCTAAAGTCAATAAACTGAAACATGTATAGCTAAATATATCCTCAGACATTCTTACCTCAATAGCAATTCTTGCTGTTTGATATGCAAGCTCTTTCCAACTATGGAATGATTTAATGATATGAATACTGGCCTATGAAATTTTGGAAAGTCAAAAGTTTCAATCTTAAAATTCCATAATGAAAGGGCTGGGAGATAGTTTGGTGTTCTAAGCGCCTTCCTGGCAAACACAAGGACCTGACCTCTCTCCCCAGTACTGCATTCTGTGCCAGCCCAGGAACCCCAGGCATGCCATGTGGGCTCTGTAATATCAATGCTGGGGAGGCTGACACAGGAGTCCCACTACAAGTTGGAGCTGCATAGTAAGACCCTGTATCAAATAAATAAATAAATAAATACTTTGTAACTAAGTCCACATAAGTGCAAAAGTTTTTTAAATTAACAGTTTCACTCGTACATATCTATCTAGAAATACTAGGTATATCTTTGAAAAAAAGCACAAAGTTGGGGCTATAATCTCGCCTACAACTTCAATAAGTGGCAGGCATATGTTATTTTTATTTTTCAATATCTTATGATAATCTGTGACCATAAAAATAAATACACTGCTAGGATATAATGTCCTTCAACCGATCAGTAAAAAAAAAAAAAAAAGCTTTAGGATATAATCTTTAACCATGAAGCAATGGACACTAGTCTAAGAAAAGTGTTATCAAGGTCAAAATCATGACATTGTCTTACACCTCCAAAAAATTTACTACATTCATTTCAAAAGACAAATGTTTGCATAGGAATTCCTTGGAACATGAGAGTTTCTGGGATGAAGAAGAATTATCTTAGTAATGAAAAAAGGTCCAAATCCATACCCATATACATAGAGGTCAAATTACTTGGATGCAGCCTCATTTTATTACAGGTAAATAAAAATACAGAACTGGGTAAAAAGACTCAGGATACCCAAGAAAGTAAAGCACAAATTATCTGTGTTCTTTTTTTTTTTTTTTTTTTTTTTGGCAGAATGGGAGATTGAACTCATGCCCTTGTGCTTGCCAGGGAAGCACTTATTCCACTGAGTCATCTCCCCGGCCCCAAAGCACACTTTATCAACATAGAATTTTGGCTATTAAAATTGATCTCCAGGGTGAGTGAGATAGCTCAGCGACTAAGCACCTACTTAGGCAAGTGCAGGGTCCAGGGTTTGATCCCCAGTACCACATGCTTCGCCAGTGCTGTCCCTGGCCTGTCCCTGGGCGCACTGAGCCTACCACTGATGTGGTAGTGCAGCCTGTATTCCCAGCACTGGGGAGACTAAAACCAGGAGTATCACTACGAGTTCTTCGAGCTTGGAAGATGCCATAACACAACATAGTGAGACCCTGTACCAAATACAAAAAACAGGAGGACTGGCCAAATAGCTCAGTGGATTAAAGTGCCTGCAAGCAGGCACAGGGGCCTGGGGTTCCATCCCAGTGGCCTTCCTTGTGGGCCTTGTCCCTGGGTGCACTGAGACTGCAACTGAAACCAGGCATGGTGTCACGTGCCTATAATCCCAGCACTTGGGAGTCTGTAAACAGGTGGAACACTATGAGTCCATTCTAGTAGTGAGACCCTGAACCCTTCCCTAAAATACAAAGGAGAAAGAGAGAGAGAGAGAACTGATCAGAGTTAAAAATATACAAAATCTAAATCCCAGTAAGTCCTATAAACTATTAAAAAGCAAAGTCCCAAACTAATGCAATAGTAACACCAGAGACTGGCATAACACAGACTCAATTAGTGAATATTTAAAATAAAAAGAAGGTGCAAACTTCTTGATTAAAAGTAAACCTATCCTGTTTCCAAGAATATTAATAATACTCTCATCATCTGGCTAAACTGTTAACCTAAAATTTTTTTGAACTTCAGACTCTTGTACTCCAAGCAGGATGGTTAGGGTGATAGCACACTTTGTAAACAAAACTGTCATAGAAAGTATACTCAGTCCAGAAAAAACTTTTCATTTTGATAACCTGTGGCTCCACCATGAGCATAGGCAGAAGAGCTACGGATGGCAGCAATTTACATGGGTGCCCTTGGCTGCTTACCATCTCTTACTCTTTCAGCAGCAGATCCAATACCAGTTTTTTCCATTGTCCAAATCAATTCCCTTTGGTTCTTTCTCAGCGAGCCTTGCCTAACTGCTCTGAGCCACCAGGGCCCTAATTAGGAATCAGGAGCTGCAGTCAGCATGAGTGCTAAGGAGTTAACACAGGCAGGAGGGGCCGAGCTACCAGCTGACAACCATACCTGGGCTAGATTTAAGGACAAAAGGCAAGCTTGAAAGAAGACTTAGTACAGCACTTGCACACTCATTTTCAGTTTTGAAACTAATAGACAAGATGATCAGCTGCCTCCTACAACAGCCAGCTTCCTCATGGGAAGCATCTCAACTGATTCGTTTTTTTTTTTTTAAAAGGTGTTTAATAGAAATCAAAACCTTTAATTAAAAAAAAAATATAGGAGAGGGCCAGGGAGATAGCTCAGAAGCATAGGGATCTGCCCGGCAAGCACAAGGTCCTGAGTTCAATCCCAGTACCAAAAAAAAAAAAAAAAGAAAAAAGAAAAGAAAGAAAGAAAAAGAAATGGAGGGCAACATAAACACATGAAGTTTTAATAAATCAATGGACACTGTTCAGATATTGGCCATTTTGTTTCCCTCTCAAAGCCCAGTGGCTGGACTGTAATTCTTCCTCTTATATCCCAACAAACCACTAAACAGCCAGCAGTTGACCTATACGGGCCCTCACCACATTTCAGGCAGTATTCTGCCTACTTCACACACATGAGTTCATTTAATCTTCATAACAACCGGGTGAAGGAAGTGCTCTGCCATTCCCATTGCATAGACAAGGAAATTGAAGTCGAGAGAGACTGAGTAACTTGTTCAAGGTCGCACTTCTAATTAGTGGAAGACCTGGGAATGAGCCCAGACAGGCTGGCTCCAGAGGCACTGCAGAAAGCCATGAGACTTGCGTTGCAAAAACGGTAAACACCTGAGTCTGACTGCTCTGCTCAGCAGGAAAGTTTGTAGAGAAAAATGGTAGAAATTATAGTTTTTAAGACTTTTCCATAGTAAAAAGAAGTGGCAATATTTTAGGGGCAAATTTATCTTCTAATGATGCTTTCATAGTATTTCTATGGAAACCTTTAAGTATTACACGTGGATATTCTTTTACAAAACTGTTCACCAATATTTAAAAATCAAGATCAAGTAAGATCTAGTAGAATATAGCAAGGTGCAGCAAAATACCCAGAAATAATTTCCCAGACTTATACAGTCCAGTACTCAAAATTGTAGTTGGTACAAGAGCCCACACACACCAGAGAAACACCACATGGGCTACTTAGTGAAGCAGTTTGTAAATATTTCAAGCAGGAAGGAGTGAAGAAAGTTCTAAGACGATGATTTTACAAATGACCAATTGCCTTAAATAAGAGCCTTTAATCAACAATTTTGTTCTTGATAGTTAATCCTCAGGAAATCATCAGAGGGGCTGAGAAACACATTTCATCCTCCACGAGTCATTACAACAACTATTTTAAGTAGTCAAAATTTGTGTAAAGATTTTAAACAAACATTTTTAAGTTACTTAAATTTATTTATTTATTTATTTTATTTTTTATTTTTTGGTAGAGGCGGGGATTGAACTCAGGCCCTTGTGCTTGCCAAGCAAGCGCTTATTCCACTGAGCCATCTCCCCAGCCCCTTAAATTTTTTGTTTATTACCCAAACATAAGGAAAATAGGTATATTAATGAAAACTACATGGTGGGAAAAAACATAGTTAAGACCATTTAATGACATGGGAAAAGTGATGACTATGTGAAAATACAGGATTTCTTTATACAGACACACAGCAAACAGCATGTCTGTAAGTACCTATAACATAATCATCTTGGGTTGATATAATTAGTCTAACTTACGGTCTTCTTTATATTTTCTATATTTTAAGTTTTTTCTAACATGAATGCTTATTAATTTTATAACCTGGAGGGAAATTTGTTTCAGAGAAAAAGCATTAGGTCATGAAGCTTATATTATAATGCTTCAAATTATAAGCAAATTAGTCTTCTGTCCTTGTTAGCTATCGTTAATAGACTGAGAGATGGTGATACTGTGGCTTTCAGCAAGCGGACAGACTGTCTTCATGATGTTCTTGAAGAAAAAAATCAGAAATGGGGGATGGCTGAGAGTCAATAGAATTATTCTTGAAAGGCTGTACTGGATGTTACTGATGAGCAGATAGTAAACAAGATAGGCCTTAATTCTGAGCTTGATCTTGTCTAACTCATGCTGTTGGAATGGGTTCCAGAGGTGTTTTCCAAACTTGCAGCCACAAAACTAGGTAAGAAGAACTCTGTGTGTAATTGCTAAGTATGAATACTGGCTAAGGTTCACTAATATTGATCTTGTTTCTGGAACAGAATCTAGCACAGATGTGGACTCTGGAGTCTTCCTCCAGAACATCCATCTGTGGCACTTCCTAGACTTATAAAAGTGTTTGTCAAATAAGCATCAAAGTTAGGACTCAAGCGACAGGCTGAAATATTGGTCTAAAACCAAAGTGATACTTAACAGTGTTAGTAAATATAAAGCCATACATTGAGAGCAATAACAAGTTTAACACAAATATCAGTCGGCAATAGTTTGTGTGAAGCAATGATTATTTTAGATCAATAACAGCCAGTATAATACAGCATTTTTTATGAAGGGAGATAACACCATTGGCAGATCCTATGTGACAATTCTGGGTATATTTCTGACTCCTCATTTGAAAAGAAAATTCAACAAAATGGAGTTAAATTCACAAAAAAAATGTGATGAAATGAAAATGGCTCAGTAGAATAAGCACTTCCCTGGCAAGCACAAGGAACTGAGTTCAATCCCTGGCTCTACCAAAAAAAAGAAATATAAGAAGAAACTAAGACTGTTTAACTAGGACAGCATTTAAAGGGAACTAACCAATGTTTAAATGTTTGCTCTGTGATTCTGTGAAAGAATCGATTTATTCTGTTATACTGGAAGCTACACTTCGCCTTTTTTCTCCACCACCCCACTGGAATGGCTCAAGGTCAGAAATGACCTTCAATTTGCCAAATCTTAAAAGTACTGCTATATCCCTATTAACAGACCTCAGCCACATTGAATAAAGTGTGCAGTGCCCTTCTCCTTAACACACTGCTGTCTCTGGGCCTCCAATGCTTAGGGCCAATGAATTTCTCTCTCCTTCTCCTTCTCCTTTTTCTTCTTCTCCTTGTCTGTCTGTCTGTTTCTCTCTTTTTTTAGTCAACCTTTAGCTATAAGAGGATGAGGGACCCTTGACCTTCTTTCTCATTTTTCTTATCTCACTCAGTGATTTGACCAATTTCTTTGAGTTTAAGTAGTGTCTTTGCTGATGATTCTCCAAATTAAATTTTCTGTACATCTCTTTCTTCTTGACTGTAGATTCTCATATGCATTCAGCAGCATCTCCAGTACACTCTGCTAATGCAAATTTCTGACTGCACTTCTTCCTCTTCCACTTGAGTCTTCCTTTCCCTCATTACACATTAAGCTGGCCTAACTAGAACCCCCCAGTTATTTTTGCATTGTCCCTGCCTTTTGCCTGACACATACAATTCACTAGTAAGTCTCTTATCTCAAACATCGGTCTCAAACTTCATTTTTCAAGTCCAGTGAGATTCCTCACTCAAACAGCTTGCCAACACGCTCCGAAGAGTCTCTATATCAGTCTCCTTATATTATTCAAACAATTGGATCACAAGTTCCCTCTTCTTTAAGCTCTTCAATGATTTTGTCCCCATACTTTGAAAGAAGTCCAAAACTCCTTATCACAGTTGCACAACCATTTCTGGACCTATATCATCCCCTCCGACATTATCTGGTACCATTCTGCTGCTGCTTGGACTATACTCCTGTTTTCCCATTTGTATAGCAAATTTGTTAAGGCCTCAGCACGAACTGATTCCAGACTCTGCCTACATGGCTACCTCTTCTCTGTTTCAGTCTAAGTGACACTTCCTTAGAGAGTCCTCCCATGATGTATACAGCCCACAGCATCCATTCTCCATTTCCATCCTTTCTATCCTTGCCATGGCACTTAATTTCAATGATTTCATTGCCTTACTTATGTTTTGATTCCTAATATACTTCCTTGAACTACCAGTTCTGAGTGGGAAGGAAACACATTATCATTTGCAGAACTTAAAATCAGACTTTAACTCAACATAAAGGAAATCTTCCAAAAAGCAGGAGCTTCCGAGGGATGTAACTGGCAGGCTTGTAGGAAGAAGATTCAAGCAGCAACCACGTGGCATTTATACAAGAGGACATCGAGGGCATTCTTGTGTTGGGAGGAAGACAAGGAAAGATGAAGATTAAAGTTTGTGCCCTCCAGGTAGTTTCTAGTTTCATAAATAAAATTCTTAAGGCATTTCAAGTTGAACTACATCCACAAATTAGTAAATATCATATTAGAATGGTACCTCACTTCAGGAATGTGTTTGTTTCCAAACAATTTGGCTGACAAGCAGAAAGGTTTGGCAAATCTTTTGTTTTTTTGTTTGCAAACTCTGCTTTGGGTGACAAACACAACCACAGGCATCTTTCCCACATACGAACAAACATGGCCATCCTTTCCAGAATTTTGGAACAAATTAATATTGTGAACAAAGGTAGCACTGCATTTCCTAATGAGCAGAAATCCTCTCTAAAACAATCACACAAAACCACCTTATGCCCCAGCCAAATGTAACATTCCAGAAGTTAAATCAGTTCAGACTTCCTCTGGTCATCCTGCCAGCTTTGGTTTGGAATGATGACAGCCCTCAGTGTCCTTCTCCTCTAGCTATAGAAAAATGTGTCCAGAAAAGGGATGTGAACCCCTGCATGATGAACTTAAAATTCTACTCTTCATTCATTTGTGATGCTGCTCTGTAAACACACTGGGATCACTTTATTTAGAGACAGACACATTAATAATGCAGAGATCTTTACACAAGCAGGCAGAGAAAATTAGTCCTGAGTGATTTTGTTACTACAATGCATACCTGAAGTCAAAAGGCCTGAGAGCCTCATTACTACTGATGTAGAAGCTCGAGTAGAGCATCACATAATAAAGCAGTCCAAGCAACCTCCACATCTTACTGTCTTCCGCACTCTCACAGTTAACCTATAGTTACCGTTTTCATCTGCTTCACAGACATAACATACCTAAAACCAATGCAAGATTATCTATTCTACTTAAAAAAAAATCTTCTAATATTTTAACTACTTTCATCTTTCCCAATTTCCCCCAAACTTTTTAAACTAAAATAGAAAAAAAATGGCAAGTATTTACTTTTGACCACAATTTTACAACAATTATTCAACTGTCAGCATATTACAGCTAGATACTACTAAACCGATGCAAGAAGCCTGTAAAGCTGTGAGCTCTGTCCAGTCCAAGATAATTGTACAATTCCTCTTCATCATACCCACAATGAAAAGTGATCTGGTAAAGCAGGGAATATGTACTTTTATCTTGCTGACAGTCTCCTCACAAACACGTACGTATATCATATGTATACACACACATATACTATATCCATAATATATTTTTTCTTTATTTCTTTTTGCAGTTTTAGGAATCAAATCCAGATCTCCTGTATGCTAGGTAAGTTCTGTACCACTGAGCTACACATTTAGCCCTAATATGATTCAGCAATTTTCCTCCCAGAAGTTTATCATACACTTACTCAGATTTGTAGATTGAAATGAATGCATAGGATATGCATTTTAGCATTGCTTATAACAGCAAAATCCCAGAAAACTCCTAATTTCCTATCACTTCTCAGCACAGAGTTGTCAAAATAATCCATAGTAAATTTATAAAACATAATAATATGAATATATTGAATATATATATATATATATATATATATATATATATATATATATAACACAATTCTGGGCATTATAAGAAACTTAAAGTGATTATCTCTAGAAAACAGGACTACAGTGTATAGGATGTCACAACCCTTCTAAAACTGATGTTTATTTACTGTTTTAATTCATTATGTGTGTTTGCTATCTTATTAATTAGAATGGCAACTATGAGGTATTTTCTGCATGGTCCAAAAGCATCCACTTACTTACCAGTGGAGTGGGAAAATGATCTTTTCTTCACAGGATGGGTCCAACACCCACCCAGTGGGGAGGAGCCACCCCTCCCCAGCCAGTTCAGGAGAATTCCCAAGGTGCGATGGCCACTGCCTGCACCCATTCCTCCCTCCTTGGTGTGGCCCTGGTGTACTGTTGGTGAAGAGCTCTCACACTTTCTGTTCTTTCAGTTATTGTTCTATGCAGTCTACTTTTGAAAAGCTAAGTTGCAAGAGATGCCTTAGTTATCCTAATAAAAAAGACACCAGAAAATCAGAATATTTTCCCTAATGCTATGTATCTAGTTTGCCATCAAAACGAAAACAGAAAAAAAACGTACTTTCTAATTAAATTATAGAACTTGTCGTTCTTCCCATGAGAACAAGAAAAATCAACTACCAGCCCAAAAGGCTTTCCTTCTCAGTTTGAAATCTTCAGTGTTTGCCAACTTTAAAATACTAAACATCTCTTTCCACTAAAATTACTTCCACAAGAAAAATGATAGTATAACAAAGCTGAAAAGATGAAGTGAAATTTACACTCAAATATTCTGATATTACAGATCTCAGGAAGTATTTGAACTTTGCTTTACACATATTGTCAGACAGATATCTCAGACTCCACTGCATGATGGAAGCAAACAGGAATGTTTCCAAAATTCACTTTTGTGTTTCCTATTTGACCTTGAGATGAGGTAAGAAAGTATTTTATTTGCTATCAAGCAGCCTTCCAAATTGTAAAAAAAAAAAAAAAGCACACAACACAATCCCTATAGTATTTTTTCTTCATTAGGAGATGGAGAAATATATTCTATTACATTTTATTTAATAGAATTCATTTATTTATCCACATTTTTGGCTTCATTGATAAACATAGAAAGCAAGACCAAATGTGAATTTCAAAAAGTCTAATATCTACTTACCTACAATCCTCCACAACATGATTTTATTATATAAGCATTCATTCAGAGGAAAAAAGTTATTTTTGTTCATAGGGAATAAAAGTAACTAGTGAAATGAAAAAAGACTATGGGCTTGGTACCTTGAGCTGTCTGTGGTACTGAAAAATGACACTAAAGCTTAAATTTACTGAGCTGAGTTCTTACAAAGCTTCCCCATCACCCTATTTTAATCCAAGCACTTCCGCCCATGACTCACCTGAACTGTTTTATTTTGCCAGCCTGTGTATAAACATTTTACAAAAGGTCACACTGACTTGCTTTCCAAGGTTCTCCATGAAAATGTCAGGGCCTCCCCGTGCCTCATTAAATAATTCCAGGGGATAGAGAGACTATCAGTTCCATCACCTACTGTTACTGAATATAGTGAGAAATCATATCACACACTAGAAACACACTAGCTTGCTGTTACTACCATGTCCTTCAGTTTAAATGACATGCTCTATTCAAGGACATGCATTTGGTCCTTAAAGACAAGGAGATATATTTAAAACTCATTAAACTGAGAGGTTCCTATTTACTTAAAAGTTTTATGAAAGAAATACACCTAGTAGAATGACATCAATAACTTTAGAAGAAGGACACAATTTGTCATTTTGCATGAATATACATGAACCTGTGCACTTACTTTGCTGAGCTGCAGAGTGAAGTGTTCCGAGAGCTTTGCTGAGATGCTTCTTTGGACAAATTATAACACTGCTACTTTTTGCAGGTTCTTGACTTCCATCTCAATGCTTCACTTTAATTTGACCATTTTTTAAGTTTTATTTAATTTTCAAGAATCTTTGATGAAAGTATAGAGCTTTATCCTAAGGAGAAAGCCCCTCTAGACAAAACACGGTGTGGAAAAATGGCATCCAAAGTAACAAAATAATATTATCCAAGCCCCTAATCTGAAATAATAGTGTGGTAGGCTTACTAAAGACCACATAAAGTAACCCAACTTTTAAAAATCTACCTTCTGTGATGCTTATGTCACAAGATGGTGAAGAAATTCATTGTGTTTATTCCCCAAAATGATTCAATCTTATCATTTTTCTCTCCTAACCAATATCCCTAGGCATTTGCATAAGAGAAATAGTCCAGGCTAACAATAAGAACACTTCCAAGTATGAGATGATTTATGCAAATAAAATTTTCTATTTATTTTATTAGCTTCTGTAAATTTCAAAACTTTGGGTATCTCTTTATTTATGACACATAATTAACATTTGGCAGCTCCTCTTAAGACTTTTATGAGTTATTTCAAAATATCACTCAAGAATTCTTAAAAAGTCAGTGTTTTCATGAAAACACTTTGTCCTTGACATTAACAACAGCAAATGTCCTCCCTACAAATGCTCACTTAGCCATGTTCTTTTCAAAAGAAACAGACAAGCCTAGGAGCTAATATTTAACAAAAATCAGCAAGGTCTCTCCCATGCACGGTGTGGGTCAAGGAAAATCACTTTGGCCTCCAAGCAAAACATTTTTTAAAGTTACTTGATTCTTAAAAATATACAATGACATTCTAGAATAATATCTGAACCATATCTTATTCATATAACAACACTTAGATTGAGGGAGAAATTGCAGATAAAACAATGGCCAGGTTTCAGCCTTTGACAAAGGAACAGAACAAAGCAAGGATCGTCGACTGGAAGTGAGAAAGAGGGTTGTCCTGGCACTGCACCCTCCAGCTGAGGGGTCCGGAAAGCTACCTACTGCACTGACTTCCAGAACCTACATGTAAACTGAGTCAAAGAACTAGTTTTGTTCCATATATCTCTGTCTCCTTTTCAGGTAATCATAAGAACATATATTTCTAATGTTTAAGTTAAATTTCAGTATCATTTTAAAACATCTGAAAGCATGTTTAAGATTCAAAAGACTCTTAAAACACCAAGACTAAATTAAAGATAGATCTGTGTAAATTCTGAAAGAAAAAAACTCAAATATATTTGCCTTGTTTTGCCAGTACTTTTCTCCAAATAGTTTCATTTTTTCCTAATTCTCACTTCCTACCTTTATCTCCTCAAAAGCACACTGTTCAAACTATTAGAAAATATACATGCAAAATGAAGCAATTTGTCCCTATTCATTTGGGGTCATGTGCATCTTTATTTTGTCTGGGAAAATACTGAGACTGTTTTAAGTCAGTGTTTGCTAATGACTAATTTAAAATTAATTTAACCTAATATTAAATTATATCACATTTACTACACAATGCCTTAAATTTGAAAGCAACCTGAATATGAAAGTTCTATAGTCCCACTAAACATCTAACCATGACTCAAGGGAATCAGAGAATACCTACCTGCAGCAATCCAAAATCAGGAAAATCCCTAAGTATCTTAACTCACCACCCTTAATGTTCCATTGACTATGGGCTATAACACAGTATACAACTGACAAAAAGAGCCATAAATTTCATTAATTGATATCATCAGTAGTAGCCCAGTCTAACAGTAGAGCTCCTAGCTGGATTTAAGTAATACTAGCACCTTCTTGCTAAGGTCGGTGGCCAGAGCTTTTATATGACATTTTCAAACAATAAATTACTGATTGTAGCTAAAACTCTACTCAGCTCAGAGCTATACAGAAGTTGTAAACTAAACTTGATACACTTTTTTGAATGTTGGGGAGTACAGAAAAGAGTTTTTTATGCTCCTATCAGTTAGCTAGCAATAGAACAAACCTATTTTCTTTTTAGGCTGCTTTATAGGAGACAATACAGATGAACAGGGACCCCCCCCACAATATCTTACTAAGAAAAGGTATATTAAATAACACACGTGTACTGTCCAGATTAAAGACAGTGTATAACTTGTTTTAAGAAAAACAAATGTGACTGATATGGAGAAGTGGATCTGCCTAAAGACAACTAGGGGAAAACCTTAATAATTTAAGAAGCACACCTAGAAACTACTGTATAAATGTGTAGCACTGCCTTGTTTTTTTCTTAACTTCTTCAAAGTGCAGCTCACACGCTGACACAGGAATACAGTAAGTGTCTTTCTCACCTCAAGCAAAGATGTAAGGACTTGGGAAAGCCTCTCCTGTCTTGCTTTTGCCCAGGCTGACTGCGTGGCATTGGGTCATTCATAAAAAGCAGAGCCTAAATTACCTGTATTTCCCTGGCGTGGTACACAATGATCAGACCGAGCAGGATGATCGTGGAGAGACTGATAAGGCATTTCAGAGCTAAGGAATACAGCGACGCCTGCAACAGAGAAGACAACCTTTAAGAAAGGACCACTTTTACCCAGGCCAGGAGAGTCTGTGCTCTGCGAGTGTACTCAAATTCATAGGAGGGGTCCTAAGCATGGGAGGGGGAGCATAGGTCTTGGTTCTGCAATGTCAGTTTCTTCAACCCCAAAAACCAAGCTTGAGCGCAGCGTGGTGCCACACTCCTGTAATTCCAACACTCCAGAGGCTGAAGCAGGAGGACCACTGCGAATTCGAGGCTAGCCTGGACTACAAAGTGAGTTGAAGACCAGCCTTATCCCTGGTCCAAAAGCAAAACAAAACAACAACAAACAGACAAAAGAACAAGCTCAAAGAGTGCACACGGGAGGACTCTAGCTCAGCAGCAGGTAAGGCACCAGGAAGGACTGAACAGCTGTACCTGGCCCGCTAGAAAGTTACTCCTGACTTTAAAAGCTGCAAGTTAAAAGCACCTGGACTCCTAAATCTGAGCATCATGGAAGGAACACACACGCCCAGAACTTATTTAATGTGCCCGAACGTGCTGGGCACTTTCAGCACCTCGAGAACTTTGACGCGGAATGGTCCCTGCTCGAGCTGCCTTGTCAGCTAAGGGGTTTACATCCTGGCCGCGTCGCGGTCGGTCAGGCACTCCGGATCGTCCCGGGGACAGTTCCGCCGGTGCCCATCCCCAACCGCAGGTGCCCCGCTCCGGGAGGCTGGGAGAGGAGACAAGCCTGTACCTTGTCGTAGGCGCCCCACGACAGCTCGGTCTCGATGACCATGACCACGATGCCGAACATGCCGAAGATGAGCGCGTAGTCACTGAGCCGCTTGCGCTTCTCAAACAGGGCGCGCCGGTGGCCCAGCTTGTAGCCGATGTTCTGGTTCTTCTTTTTGCTGGATTTCGCGCCGCTGCTGCTGCCGTGCCCACTGCCACCGCCACCGCCTCCGGTGCTGCCTCCGCCGCCCGCTCCGTAGAGCGCCAGGTTGTTGGAGTTGTTGTGCTCCGGCTTGGACACCACGATCTCCGGGGCTGAGGACGAGGCGGCGGCGGCGGCTGCGGACGGGGAGGACGCGCCGCCACCTCCTCCGACGGACGCGGGCGGCTGCAGGGGCTGCGCCTCCGAGTCCATCTCGTGCAGGTTCCGGCGGGACGCGCTCAAGTTGCTGAGCGGCCGCATAACGCCCCCGTTATACCTGCAGCTGCTCATGGCTATTTCGGTGAAGGGGTTGCTCTCGCGTCGCGCCTGGGGCTGGTGAGGCTGGTGGTGCGCCGGGTGCGCGGGGTGGTGGTGGTGGTGGTGGTGCGCGAGCGGCGGCCCCGAGCCCAGGCTGCCGAGGCTGCCCGTGGGGCTGGCGGCGGGCTGCAGGCTGTGGCACTGGTGGTACTGGGAGGTGGACGCGGGCTGCTGAGCGGGCTGCTGCCGGAGCGCACTGGCATGGCTGGACGGCGTCAGCTCGCTCACATTGAGCTGGCTGCCCCGGCGCGACGAGCAGCAGCAGCAGCACGACGAGCCCGACAGCGGAGAGGAGGTGCGGGTCCGGAAGGCGCCGCCGGGCGAGGAGGTGCGGAGCAGCAGGGACAGGTTATCCCCCGCCCCAGCCCCCGCCCCCGCCGCCAGGGCACCGGAGGAGGCGCAGCTGTTGCACCGGAGGCATGGGCTGCTGCCGCCGCTGCCGGGCGGCTGGTGCGCGAGGTGCGGGTGGTGGTGCGGGTGCGGGTGCGGGAGGGGCGCGAAGGGTGGGCACGGCTTGTCCTGGCTCTGTTGCTGCTGCTGGCAATGCAGGTGTGAGGAGCGCGGCGGTGGCGGCTGCTCTGGGAAGAAGCCGCGCTGGAACTGCAATGGGGTTTCCATGTCAGAGCCGTTAAAGCTGCAGGGAGACCAGGCGGTGGTGCACCCTGCGCAATGCGTTATGGTCGGGAGCGGGGACTCCGGCTGCTGGTGCGAGGAAGGGCCCATGCCGGCTCCGGTAGAATTGAGGCGGCGAGTCCGATTGGCTGGGCGCACCAAAACAATGGGCATGACATCACCTGCGGGGACCGGGACGGAGTTTGCGGCGCGCGCGGGTTAGGGGAGCGCCTGTGAGGGAGCCGGGAGGGGTGCGCGGAAAGGAAAGCCCAGGGGAGCTGGGGCCCGGGGCTCCGCCTGCTGACTCGCGGCACTGCTGGAGACCGCGAGCCCCACGCGGCGCAGCCGCCCCGGGGTGAGCAGAGCCGCGCGCTCGCTGCGCGCGGCCGCCCCCCGCCCGTGTGGACGACGGCGATCCCTGCTATCAGGCCTGCAGCACGCGCGGCTGCCCAGCCCCGGACTGGAGCCCCGGCCGCTCCGCCCGCCGCACCACGCCCGGCTCCTGTGTGAGACCACCCCGCGGGGAGGGGGCTGCAAGCGGCCCGCAGAGTGACTGCAGGGGCGCCGGCCTTGAGGAGAAAAGTTTGGCGACTAGCGACGCCAGCGCCGCGGCGTTTAGGTGAAACCCCGGGAAGCGACCCCGGCTTCGGGCCCAGGGGAGCAGGCGGCCCCAGCTCGGGGAACTCCCCGCAGCAGCCGCGCCTGGAGCCCCAGCGTCGGACTGGGCTCCCGCGCTCCAGCCCCAGTGCGCCGCGGCGCGGACAGGGTTAACTGCGGGCTCGGGCTGGGGGAGCACGGGGCGGGGCGGGCGGGGATCCCCGCAGTCCGCGGGAGGCGCCGCGCGGGCTTCCCGGGGCCCCCTGGCGGGGGCGGAGGGCTTCCCCACTCCCGCCGGCTCACATGTGCGCCCTCTGCGGAACATGGAGGGCTGGCGCCCCCGGCCGCCGGTCCCAGGCTCTGGCGCTCAGGCCTCCCGTAGCCGGGTGGGTGGCTCCGCTGGCTGCTCGGCGGCGCGGGAGCGGCTGCTGCCTGGATCTGGGGGCTCCTCGCTTCCTCCTCCTCTTCCTCACCTGCGGTACAGACACAAAGCAGAGGCTGGTCAGAAATGCGCCAACGGAGCGCTGCGCTTCACCAATCCCGGACTGCAGCACTGGGTGGGAGAGGGGCCTTCACGGGCTCTCACCCACAGCCACAGCCTGGCAGGGAATTACGGGCTCCGTAGTGATATATGCACCCCGGCTGAATATCCGCAGCCCAGGCACGGTGCTGGAGTTTTGCTGGAATTGGATACAATGATTATTTGCACTTAATAAACCAATAAAATTGCAGTTGTTTTGATATTCACCGCGATGTGTTTATTGTTGTGCGTTATGATATAGGACACAAAGCGGTGGGAGATCCTTGAGAAGCTTCTTTGTTACTGCTCCATCTTAAGTCTGTATTTATATTGTGTATTGAAATCCCATCTCCATCAAAAATAAAAAAGGAAAAATTAAAGAAATTGACCATGTAAATATTTGTTTCCACTTTAAATTTATTGGAAAGCAGGATGTGTATGGTAGTGATTATTATAATGAATTAGACCAAGAAATTTGAAAGCGGATCGCCCTCATTAGGTAATTGGAATTCTTAGCTGGATCCAATTTCTTGTTACTCTACTCGGCAGCTGCCCTGAAGTCGCTTACCTGGTATCTACTTATAAGGGGGGGGGGCGGTGAGGGCGGTGTTTTCAATGCCATGGAATAAATCATTTTAGGGTATTCTCTGGATGTGCGTTAAACAATTTAAATTTTCTGTGCATGCCAGTAAGTAGATTCAAAAGGAAAAAGGGTACAGGGTTGCTTTTAGACCCCCAACCCCTTGACTCAAGATAACACTTTTAGGATTTATTTTCTCAACAGTCTTGATAGGTAATAAATTCTGTTGTTAGAATAGAATTTATTAGAATTTAATAGAATAAATTCTATTAAACATATCACTAATCATAGACACAGTGTTGAGATTCAAGTTAATGTTAGAATTTTCACCTCTTAAAGGTAGGGAATAGAATTTATTCCTTATCAAGACTGATGGGGGGTGAAACTCAGAGACCGCATTCTTGTAATCTGTTTTGACTTGTTCTGTATCACCAAGATGAGAAATTAATAAAACACTTAGAATAGTGAATTTCACTGAACTTTGGGGACAGCTCAGGTGATATTGCACTAATGGTGTCATTTTGACTTTGAGGGAGACCCAGAAGTTGCACAGTGAATAACGTGGATGAGGACACACCATGCAAAGTGTTTTCATCTGACAGAACTTACAGTAAACCAAGGAAATAGGCCCAAAAATACTTCATTTAAATAGAATTTGGTTAGGTAAAAGGCACAATTGCTAATAATCATCTTCAAAGTAAATATTTAAAATATTTCCCTTTGTTCCCAACACACTTATCACATATACTTGGAAATTTATCTTTTTTTAGGAAGGATCTACAAGATGTTCAGGTTTTCACTACTAGATTGGCCTTCTACTATTCCGCCTGTGTACAGCCTCCCAAGAGCTGGGATTACAGGAGCGCCTTGGGGCGGG
This sequence comes from Ctenomys sociabilis, assembly GCA_004027165.1. Lineage (NCBI taxonomy): Eukaryota > Metazoa > Chordata > Mammalia > Rodentia > Ctenomyidae > Ctenomys > Ctenomys sociabilis. Next base: position 35,735 of record PVKA01005417.1, on the reverse strand, counting down.
CCGGCACTGCAGGCCCGGGATCCAGCCCCTGTGCCTGCTTGGAGGTGCTTTAATCTGCTGAGCTATTTGGCCGGTCCTATATCTTCCACTGTATTTTTTTTTTTTTTTAATTTACTCACCATATTTTTCATGAACATTGCTATCTTCCCTGCAGGGTAAGGATTAACATATATTTGAGTCTTTATATATCTGTATCTTCATGAAATTAAGCATATCACTAATCGTGGACACAGTGTGGAGATTCAAGTTAATGTTAGAATTTTCACCTCTTAGAGATGGTTTACAGGAAGATACATAATTTACAGAAGAAAATGGCAATTTGTTCCTCAGTACGGGGTTTGTCAGACTATCAGAAGCCAGAGTAACAATACTTCAGCCTAGCAAATATTTCCTTAAAATAATTTAATAATGTGGCAGTAGGACTAGAAGGGGCCCATTTGTATCCTTTTCATTAGCTAGTCAACTGGTCGCCCGTTCACAGCGTCTGGCTAATGTGTGCATTCAGAGACTATGGTTAGCATGATTGTGAGAACTCATGTGCAAAAAAGCTCAAAACATTGTCCTTCATTATAACTTTGGGACATTTTGGAGGAGGACAGTTAAGTTTTTATTTTCATGATTTCTCGTTAGTAAAATGAACAGATAATTTTAAGCTAATAAGTAGACTTTTAAATATGTGTTTCATAACGTTGGGATTTTTCTCATGTAGGATTGTCGAGGTACATATTATGTGTGAAGTCAAGCACACAGAGCAATATAAATATTTCACATAGAAATTGCATCATGAGTAGTACCTGCTCTTTTAGAGTGAGGAAGGGAGAAATGAGGAAAGACAGGACATGAAAACAAAGGCCACAATTTAAAAGCTTGAGGAAAATTACATTTCCTTCTTTTCTTCTTACCTTTCTGCTGTCTGTAAGTGCTAGAATTTCCCTAGATTAACACCAGAGGTCATACTCATCCACAGAATGCATTTGAAGGCTAATCAATTACATTCCTATTTGCAGCATCGTTTTGTGTGTGTGTGTGCGCGCGCGTGTGTAAAATTCTCTATTTTTTCCTTAGCACCAGAAAAGCATTCTTACATAGTATTTGTTTTATGTAAAGTTTGTGAACATGTACATGCTGACAGTACCCATACACATAAATGCATGTTTTCTTAGGAGATTTCCCAGACTACAGGGTCTTGAGCAAAAGATTCACAGCTTTGACACTCCAGTCTCATTATTTTACTTAGCTTTGTATTATGCTATTGTTGGTAGTTGTTTTCACAGGAATTATTTGTGCGTGTTGTCTCCATTGTGCCTTTAAAAGCAGTACTCTAGGATGTGACAGATACCTCAGGGGTCTGTGGCAGCTGTTTCTTACACTGAGTGATCTGAACAAATGCATCAGCAAGCCTTCAAAGTAGGTATTTTTCTGAGATTCATTTTTTCTTTGCTGGGTGATTCAGTCATTTTGTGGTGCCAAACACAGAGGTGGTGACAGAATAGAGCCCATTTACAGACATTTTCCTTAGTGATAAATTCAAATGGGAAATCAGGGTAGTGTAAATTGCTCCCTTAGCGCAACAATTTCACATGTCCTGAAACATGAAAGTCCTGAAAATATCATTATTTGTAAATAGCATATTGCCCTACCATCACGAGTGACATACTACATTTGAAGGCTTGGCCAGATAGCTCAGTGGAATGAAGCACCTGCTTAGGTGGACTCAGGCACTGGGGTTGGATCCCCACGTGTTCTGCTGGCCCTACCTCGAGGGCATGCTGAGACTGGTCATGGTGGTACACACCTGTAATCCTAGCCCCTGGGAGGCTGGAAACAGCAGGGTCACTACTGTCACCATCATACTACATTTAAAGAGCCAGTGAGATAGCTCAGCGGTCTAAAGCCCCTGCTCAGGCAAGTTTAGGCAAGGTTGCAGGGACTACAGTTCAATCCTGGCACTACATGCTGTGCCAGCCCCACACCCAGGGTGGGCTGAGCCAGCCACAAAAAAAAGGGGGGAGAAACTGTGTATTGGTATGTGTCTGTACTACCCATAGTTAGGAGGCTGAGGCAAGGGCATGGCTATGAGTTCAAGGCCAATTTGGGCTGCATAGCGAGACCCTAACAAAACAGTTTTAAAGGAAAATTTGTTGAAGAGTTCATTCTGATTCATGAAAGTTTGTCATTGTTATTGTGTTTTCATCTCCAAAACTGCATGTGAAAGGCAGAATAGGTTTTATCTCCACTTTGCAGTTGGATAACGTCTGAGGGTCAGTAGCCGCACAGCCTAACGTGGCACAGGTGCACTGATGAGCCTGATTTCAGTCTTCGGCGTCTATGCAGTGGGTCAGTTTCACTCTTTGCCAAGTTTTTCCACAGCAGAATAAACTAACAACTGCGTCCACTTACAGGAACCAGTAGCAACCCTGTCACTACAAGGACAGGGGTTGTGAGTGGGTTGTGGACACTTCCTCACTGATATTTGGTTTCTCTAATCTTTAACTGTTGTCTTGTTGACTTCATTTGATCAACAGAACAATTTATAAAGACATGAAAAAAGTATAGATGAAAGTGCAATACTGTTCTGGCCAAATAGTTGAGTGCATTAAAGCATCTGCTTAGATGCAGGGGCCGGGAGTTCGATCCCCAAGCCTGCTGTGCTGACCCCACCACTGAGACTGGGAGTGGTGGTGCATGCATGTAAGCCCAGCAATTGGGAGGCTGTAAACAGGATAAGTCCTATCTATTCAGTGAGACCCTACACACCCTGTCCTAAATACAAAAATAAATAAATAAATAAATAAATACAATCCAAGCTAAAATCAAAACAAAGGGCAGCCAAAAAAATTTGTGAAATTCATAAATGTGTGCAAATTGTATAACATATTCCCAAGTAATTGAGTAAAAAGAATAAATCACCGAGGAAATTTAAAAATATTTATACATAAATAAAGACAAAATTCACTGACTCAAAAACATACTATTCATTTAGATGCAGCACCAAGGGAAGTGTGTAGGTATACATACCTGAAGTGGATGAGCAGAATATATCTGACATTAGGCAGCTCAAGAAGCTGGAAAAAGATGAGCAAACTAAGCCAAATCAAAGGATAGATAAATGCTATGCTTGAAATTAAAGAGAAATGATGAAAAGTAGCAGAAAAAAAAAAATCAGTGAAACAAAGTTATTTGGAAACTTCAACAAAATTGTCAAATCTTTAGGTACACTGACAAAGATGAGAGGGACAGAGAGGGAGAGAGAAAGGAGAGAGAGGACGTCACTACTAAGTTCAGAAAAATTAAAAGGATTATAAGAGAATAAAATGTACTCTATAAGCCAATAAATTAATGAATTAGATGAAATAATCACAGACTATAAATATACAATCTATCAAAACTAACTCATTAAGTAGAAAGTTTAAGTAGGCTGTAAAAAAATAAAGTGATATTATTTTTAATTTTAAAATTTCCCCTGAAGAAATGACAAGGCCCATATGGAGCTTCATTTGTGAATCCACTTGTAAAAAATAATTAATATAATTCCTCAGAACCTCTTCCAAAAAAAGAGAGGAGGAAGAAACACTTCCTCCCATTTAATGAGAATAGCATCACCCTGACACTAAACAAAATACATCATAAGCAAAGAATGTAGACATAAAAATCTACAACAAGATATGATGAATCTGAACACAACAATATATGACAATTACTATATGCCATGAGCATGTGAGATTTATTTTAGGAATGAAAGGTTAATTTAATATCAGAAAATAAATTAGTATAATGCCACATTCCAATACAATAAAAGACAGAAATTAATAATAATCTCACTTAACAAAAAGAAACACTGGACAAAATCCAAAAATCTTTGCATAGTAAACATGCCCAACAAAGTAAGGATGATAAGAATTTAAAGAGAAGAACTTCATCAGTGTGATAAAAAGCATCAGTGAAAAGTGTACGGGTAATATCATACTTCTTGAGGAAAGACTAAATGTTCCCAGAATCTCTACTTTGAAGACAATGACTCCCTTGTTCTGGCTCCTCTCTGAGGCAGTTCTGGAAGTTCTCTTTAGGAAGTATGATAAAATGTCCAGGCAATGCTGCTGCCTAGTGTCAGCCAATGTAAAGGCAACACACAGAAACACCGCAGGGGCTGTATCCACCTTCTTCAATGCATCTGCTCTAGTTCTGGCTCTTCCAGAAGGTGAAATAATCATAAAAGGAAATGTTTTGAGTCAATTCAGGATGTGTGAACGTACTAAAAGCTACTAACTTGTATTCTAAATGGGTGGGTTGTACATGCGAATTATATCTCAAGAAAGATATTTACAATGAATGAGAGAAATCCTCAAAATTGAATGCTAAAATGTAAGAATGAACTTCAGGTGAATATTAGTAAGGCAGTCTTTATTTAATAAGATTGTGAAGGAGGAAGAAAAGTTTTCCTAGGTGGCATAAGTGATTATCATCTATACAGCTTAAAGCATATCAAGATTGAAGATTTTTTTCCCCATGAGAATCTAGGCAAATGGCTTATAAAACCCTAGTAGTATTATGAGTCAATATATGACCTAAGAAGGTCATATTTTGGTATATAAATAAGGTATTTTATTTTAACTGTGGAATTCAGATTTCTCTAATGACATGTAAGCAACACAACATACACTAAATTGTACAGTTAAAAACAACTGTCATCAAATGACCCTAACAGAGTATAAAGGAAGTAGGACAAAACCATTCTCTCAAGCTGATTAATAATGGTTACTTGTAGCGGTGAATGAATTTTTTCTTCAACTTTTTATATTACCTTTGGGCCTCTCTGATGTGTATATTCAAATGCTTAAGAGGGAAGTTTTCAGTAGAGATTCTTGAAGTTTATTCTTTCAGCCTTCAGTGTGGTTGAAAAGTGCTTCCCACCCCAAGCCTGCCACTTAAATGTGGCTGTTTGAAGCACACTAGCTCAAAGAACTCAGCAGCCAAGGAAGACAAGTGCAGGCCTGCTCTACAAGGGTAATAAGTGTCTCAGAGGATACTGGCGGGTACAGATGGCACTGAAGCAAACTCACTTGTGTGTTCAGTTTAGAGGGAGAGACCATCCTAGGGAAGCTGAGCCAGTAGCTCCTTATTGTCTAATGGACGGTTGTCTAGGGAAGCTTATAGGTGTACATAGCTTTAGATCAGTTCCTGCTAATTTTTCATTCTTACATGAAGAAATAATTTACACAGGGTGGGACTGTCTTTTCATTTGTGTCTTTTGCCAAGGCAATGGTCATGTTTTTATTTAAATTTCTTAAATAGCTAATAGTAAAATCCATTTTAGGGATCTTATACACAAATGGAAAGAGATGTACAAAAAAGAATACTTTGTTTCCAAAGTATATGAAGTATACTAAAATAAGATTAATCAGAAAGTTTTATTCTTCTTGAATATCTCTTGTAGGAGGAGGATGATACATGCATATTTTCTGTTACAAATAGCAATTATGTTTTCTCACCCTTTTTCACTTAATAACATAATTTGGAAATGTCTCCATATGAATCTAGAGAACTCTTAATTACTCTCTTTATAGCTGCATGGTACCTCACTGCATAAATGTACCATTGTTTATTCAAACACCCTCGTATTTGGGGGTGTCTTAATTATTTTCAGGGATTTATAATGCAAAAATTATGATACAGACAACTTTGTCTATATGAATTTCATACTAGTGGAAGTCTATCTACAGGTAGGAATCTTTGAACTGAAACTTTCAGTTGAAAATTGAGTATGTCTACTCAAGTATGTCTGCTTGGGCAAGTGCCTGAGTATGTGATGCCTGGTATAGTGGATTATCTTGACTCACCTTCCTCAATTAGCCAAACCCTGGTAAAGGGTTAGAATCCCTCTAGTGGTAGTGATGTCTTTGTTACTCATCATGAACCCCTCAACCCACACCAATAGTTTAGGCTAAGGAAGTGATTTATGTACAATGCAGTGTAGTGGATGAGCCTCGCCCTGGGAAAACCACCTTTGTGGTCATGGTATCTCCCCTGCCAGGTAAGTATAAGGGAGGTGACTTAGGGCTAGCCCTTTGAGTCATATATTAGCTATATATTAGCTGACCTGTGGGAAGTGAGTAGTTGGAGACTGTTTAACAAATGGGCAGTGAACCAATCAATCATATCAGTGTAATTCCCCAGGACATCTCTGCACAGTAAAGCTCAGATGGAAGTCCCAGGTTGACAATACTCCCAGAACATTGTCACACACTGATGATGGGAAAAGTAGCACAGCTTGAAGACACAGAAGCTGATCATCGCAGTCCATTCAAATCATGCACTATATAATACTCTGCTTTCTTCTCACCTGTGTCTTTGTCTGTGAGTATGTACAGCTATCAGTGAGTTCTTCTGGATAGGTTCCAGCCTGAGTACAAATGTAAATTATCATGGTCCTGACTCAGCGTGGCTGAATCCCCAAAACAACAGCTTATCTTCCTAATGGCTACTTCCTCCTTCATCCCCACACCAATCCTGGATACCTTTTCTACACCCGTTAGGGAGTCCTCATTCCAGTCCTGTCAGTCACTGAACCTGCCACTAAACTCTACCCCTATCACAAGTCCATGAAGTCTCAGCCTTCCTGTCACAGGTGAGAGGGTCGCCCGCCTCCCTGCCACCCATCCTCTCTGTGTCCTGCTCAATGGTAATGAAGGACTTTTCCATTCTTTTACTTTTGCTTCTCTGCTGCACCACTGAAAAATATAACACTGCTAGTACATTATTGAACCTGAGGGTGTTTGGGGAACCCATAAAACATCATTGGTGCCAGAAGCAAGACCATTTTGGTGATTGGTCCCTTTACTCTATTGTTAGACCCTATCTCCTTGTAATTGGTGATGGAAATTTAACAAAGCTGGAAGTCTGATGGGCCAGAGTGCTGAGCTTACTGTATAGGTAAACTGCTGAGGTCTCTGGGACAAGAAAGAGATAGAAAGAACTAGAAGCAGAGTTATTTTTAGTTCTTGTGCATGGTTGAAATGTTAGATGAAAACTAGAATACTGAAGCATGAGGACTGCTTTGTTCTCCGGTGTTTGGGGGTATAAGTAAAAAAGAGAAAAAAAATCCCTTCATTGCACTATGTGTGTGGAAATCCACACTACCAGGAACTCCTGTCCCAGAGAGGAGATATTGGAAGGTCTGGTCAGCTTTTCTTAGCTCCTTGTATAAGAACCAAGTAGGCTAGAAATACTAGGAACTACAGGGATTCACTGCTATCTTTAGGATTCTGGGATCATCTCTCAGTGTTTCTCTCTCACACACACACCACACTCTTCTTTGCCCTCGAGTACAGTGCCCAAGTCCTTGTCTTACCACAGCTCTGTGCCTCTCTGACTTCATTCTTCTGCCCCTCTCTTCTGTCTGCATCCAACTCTCCCAAGAGAAAAACTATGAAATCTAACACCTGTTCTCTTCTCTGGAAAACTCACATGTCTCAGGTACACCTAAAATTTTCTCCAAATTTTACCTGTTTTAGTTTAGTCAAATCACAGTTAAAAAATGTATTTAGCTACCTGTCATTTCTTTCTTTTTCTCATTTCATGTATTTGGTTCTACCTATGCACATTTATGATTTAATATTTCTTACAAAAATATCACCATATCTCAGTAACCAAATCCACATAAGAATTCAGGGGCATAGAACTCTCTTATAAGCCACTTACCTTTTCAGAATTTGTCCAAAGAATAAGAACAAACTACTGTATCTCTTAGGAGACCAAATCAATGTCAAGAAATCTGTGCCAGTGACTCACAAGCAAGCCTTCAGATTCAGTAATCCTTTTCAGCTTCCTGACCCTTCATATTTTACAAGCTTAAAGACATTTGCTGAATCTGATAAATAAAAATAAGCAAGGAATAGAGATGGGGCAGCTAATTGAGTGAATCTATAAATAAAATCTATTGCATATTTACATTCATACAACATAAGAAACAATTTTAAAAATCTACAGTGGGGCAAGTGGTCTTTCCATATATAATTAAGCCCATTCTTTAATTTAAGATGAAACTCACATGTTTCAATGGTAATCCTGAGTGATGAAAAGAACTATAAATTAAATATACCATATACTATTTTATAAAACATGGAAGAATACAATATATATTTTTGAAAAGTTATTTCAAAAATTCTTAAACATATATCTTGGGACTTTATCTGAATATTTTTAACTTTTCTATAAACAATTTTAAGCTTTTAAAAATGTATTGTGCTTGAGCTATTAAGGCTTTACTATGGAGACCCTACTTTCTGTTATGCTGGTGACCTGAAATCTATGAAAAAAGTTTTCTGGAGGGCATCTTAAATCTACATTACACAAATGGCCATCACTCCTTCTCCTAATGCCTATGCCACAAGGCTAGGGGAAATTATACAGTTGTTGTAATTCTGTACATTCTGTCTGCATCAATATACCAATGCCTTTAAATGCAAGCTATAAAAGGATATATAGATATAGATATAGATAGATATGTTGCTTTTTTATTCTGAAAGAGAGTTTCTGTATGTTGCCCAGACTTGTCTTGAGCTTGTGACTGGCCAGACTTGGCCTCAGTCTCTCCTGAGTAGTTCAGATTATGGGTACACCCCTATGTCAAGCTTAGTATTCATTTTATTATTATTCTTATAGCACTTTGCATAAGGAGGCATTTCTTTCTGCTTTTGGGTTAAATGATTAAGAGGACTGGTAAAATAAAAAAAATTTTATTATAAAAATTTTTATTAATAAAAATTCTGGTGATATAATTTTAAAATAATATGAAAATGTTTTCACTTCCTATTCAATACAGTGTTTTGATCAATAACAGATTTGTGTTATTATCAGGTAAAATTCAGAAGAATAAAGTTCTTAAAACTTCTTGGAGGTCAAAGTTTTGCAGAGCTGAAGAGCCTAGAGAGACCTTTGGGAAATATGAGGATTTATTCTGTTTTAGGTGAACACCAGCCCAATGAACTTGTGTGTCCAAAATGCTGAGCACTAGACAAAGGAATAACTTTACTTTTTATATGTTTGTCTAAAGGGGTTGACCTTTGGTATGGAACATGTGGTTGAGCAGAAAGAGAACAAAGAGTTTGTCCATCTATGACAGTTTTGTATCTTGGTGACACTGCTTAGGCATAATAGAATGTAATGGGGGCAGGTTATAAAATTTTAGTAACAGGAGCAAAGCTTACTGTTCTTGTCTGTGTCAGAACAAGTAACAACAGATGAAGGGTTGTGGAAGTTTTGGGAAACTTGACTTTCTTTTGAAGTCCTGCTACATAAAGAGGATGTCAACTCAGCTACCTGGAGTTTGGCCATGAGCACGAAAGTAAAGATGTTAGAGTAAAAGTAAATAGCGGCTGGTAGGAGTTATGGTGCTTGGCAAGTGTCTGCTGGTCCTAAAACAAGCTGATCCAATTCAGATATATCTGACTGTTGCCATGGAGTGCTGTGGGCCCAATATTGCCAGATTTTCTGCATTTTAAATAGAATTATGAAATCCAACATGTTATGCCAACTCTTACAAGTACTGAAACTTTGTAGTTTCTCTTAAAAAAAAAAAAAAAACAGGAATCAGTGAATGGTATATGTCTGCTGCTCAGGCCTAATCTAATACCACCAGCCTGAAATTCACCATCATGACCATAAAAGGTTAAAACTTCATTGTCTGCCAGCAGTGGAGAGGGAGAACCACAAACGAAGCCTGACAAGAAAGCCTATGTTTTCTGAGTCAAGAATATCTCATCTTTATGAACACCATACTAGATGATGGTGACATCTTGGCAAGAGTTGGCTGATTATGTAGCCACCAGAAAACATAGCAAGTGTTGTCACTTGGGAGTGTTTATGATGACTCCTCTTACCTGAGTTTGGCTAAGGAGAAAACTAGTACAGGTACCCGCCTCTTAATATCCCAATGGCATTAGGCACAGGGCAATAGCTGAGGTTGTCACCCAAGACTAGCCACAAAAGTACCAGCTTCCTCAGTGGCTCAAGGCCAAAGATATCCTCCTTGTTTGCTGGAATTAGTATTTTTTTTTCTGAGTTTTCCTTTCACTTTGCTAGAACATCTCCTCAGTAACTTCTAAGAAATGGTGCATTGAAAAATCATTAGACATCTATCTGCCTGCTACCTCATCAGGCTGCCCGTCTTCACCCTTCAGAGAGGTGCTGTCTCAGGCTGCTGAGGATCTGAGAATGGGGAGATATCAGATCCCATTCAACAGAGAAATCCTAAACTCAAGATTAATGGTGTAAGGGGCTGGGGCGATGGCTCAGTAGAATAAGTGCTTCCCTGGCAAGTGCAAGGGTCTGAGTTCAATCCCTGGTTCCAAAAAAAAAAAAAAAAAAAAAAAAAAAGAGTAATGGTGTATTTTCCAAAACTATAATTACAGTACTGCTCTTTATCTTCTTCAGGTATTATGTCCATCATTATGGGATGATTCTGGTACCTAACCTACTTTTATACAATGATATAGGGTAGTAGAAATACTACAATGAAAGAAAAACAGGATTTATATCATTCTCCATCCATGTTCATGAAAAATTAATTGATCTTTTAAAATTTCAATATTTTAATACATGAAGTGAGGATAATGCCTACCTCTCTGTAATATTATATAAATAACTCACATTTGGATATTAAATGTACTGTTATAACACAAAATATAGGGCTGGGGAGATAGCTCAGTAGAATAGGTGCTTTGCTGACAAGTACAAGGTCCTGAGTTTGATCCCCAGTAACACAACAAAAAAAAAAAAAAAAAGAAAAGAACACAAGGTATACATGACCTGAAATATTCAAATTATTTTACATGTACAACAAGAACATTATGTTTCCTTGCCCCTAGATATGTATGCATATTTAGAAGAGCCATGTGGCAGCTGAGATTACATTGGCATCATCTCCCTAATCTTCATTACTAATTCATGAATGACCCTTTAACAGCAACCAGTTTTCAGTGTCAGGATTTAAGATGGAAATAGTATGAATAATTTGTGCTCACCTACCAAATTGTGCATGACAAACAAAAGGGAAAGCACAACTTATAATATAGATAGAAAAATACAATGTTGGCTTAATGGGCCTTTGAAAAAACCTATTCATAAGAAGTTCCATGAAAGGTACTCAAAGTATGTAGATCATTGATTTTGTTCAGGGAAATGGCTTTAAAGCTTTTGAGAAAAATGCAAATATAACAAGCCTCTGGAGCTGGGGCAAATTCAATGCATTTAAGCTTTTATTCCCAGTGACTGGCTTTATCAGACATACAATTCAGACACACAAACTTAATTTTTCTTTCTAATGACTAAAGACAAGCTAAAGGTTAAACAAAAACTTTTAATGTCAGTTTATTTGTCCCAACCAAAAAAAAAAAGAGAACATCTGGGTGAACTGAAATTATGAACTCGTGCTTGATAAAATTCAGCACAGAAAAAAGTGCAATTTTTTTGTTCTTCAATAAAAATGTTGTTGACTATGATTGTTCATCAATAATAATTTAAAGCTATTACAAATAAACTAGCTTGTGGCAATAAAAAGACCTTCAGCTACATTTTTAAACTTTCTGCATTTATGCAAAGGAGTCTCTAGCTAGACTGCTGTAGAGCATGCAAGATGAAAAACTTTTCCTGATTAATTCCAAGAAAGGTTAATGCTGTTTACTCTTGATATTTAAATAGTTTGTGTTTCAATAGATGTCTTCTCTTTGAGTAACTGCAAGTTTCTTCATTCCTGAGAATAAATTTTCTTTAGCTGCATAGAATGCTATACTGATGTCACCCCTTGAATGCTTGCTAGGCACCTCAATCTCAGTGAATTCAACTGCCAACTCTTCCTGCACAACTCTTAGACATTCAGAATGTCGTTCTGAAATACTGGATATGATAGATGGCAGGGAGATACCACAGTACAATAAGCACTTGCCTGGCAAGAACAAGGTCCTGAGTTCAATCCCTAGTACAGGAAAAAATATTCAGAATGTCCTTCCAATACTGTTTCCAATGAATATTACCATTTTTGTTCTGGTAGTGTATTCTCTTGATCATTGTAACACCTTTTCAAGTAGTCCTCTTGTTTCCTTTCTTACTTTTTTCCAATATATTACCTATGCAGAAGGGAAGAGGACCTATAAAATACCCCAAACAATCCTATTCCACTGTACTACTTAAAGCCTATCCATGTCTTCCTATCCAACTTAGTGCGAGATCAAAAATCCTGGCCACGTTTGAGAAAGCCTTCCATAGTTTTTCCCTTGCTGTATATACTTTCACAGCATCAGTACCTTAAGAACTCCAACTTCTTTCTAGTATCTCGTGGTTGAACAACTTGTTTCTTTTTCATAGAAAACACTTCCTGCTATTCTTTGACTGACTGTCACTTCCTCATCTTTTAGGCCTTGGTTTTAATGTTATACACTCAAAGACGCTTCCTTAAAGATTTGCGGACACACCTATGTCCAGTGCCCCATTCAGGGGTTTTATGGGTCCGCTCCTTATTTGCTTTCTTTATAAAAACTCATGGAGTATAATTATTTTATTTATATGTGTGCTTTCTTTTCCTCGTCTATCTCTCCATTAGAGTGCAAGGTTTCTGAGAGGGTTGTTATAGGGTCTTGTCAATTGTTCATACTTAACGTCAGGCACAATGTATGCACACAAACTTTGGAATGATTGATGGACTATAGCCTGTTGACAAGATGGCAGACATTATTTGGTCAGTCTTCATAGTCTAGCAATTCTAGTTAGCATTTCAAATACATTACTCAATTCCTTCACAAGTGAGAACTCAGAACAAGATTTTTTTTTAAAGAACCAGTCATGTGACTTTGAGGCTTTCCTGAGCACAAAATATAGATATACACATTCCAGTGTTTATAATGATCTGCACTCGCCTTGAAGATGTGTGTGGAAAGATATGCCTGCAGATCCTTATGTGTTCTTCATCATGTTTAATGATTACTTCTTATGTGCAGGTACGTTAATATTTTTGCTTTCATTAAGCACTTTGCAAAACATGGTAAACAACTGAATATTTTTGTGTATATACTTATAGGAAATTATGACTATGATTCAGCCTTAAATTATATCAGCTACTTTAAAACTTCTACAAGGGGTCAATTCTCAATCATCTTCACCATTTAGTTTTAAGGAAAAATACTTAATAACATGGTTTGAATCAAGTCGAGTGTTCAATTAGGTGCTTCCATTGATTCTGAAGATTTTTTCTCATGTTTTATTTCATGTGACCTCCTCTTTCATCCTAGAGCTATTTCTATCTTGGGTTTTGTGTCCTTGTGTGTTCCTAGTCCTCTACCTTATTGCTAACCATGCTTTCTATTTCTTTTGCCTTTTATTGCCCTTTACCCCTGAATTCTGGCAATGTTCCACACCCCACCATTTCTACTGCTCGTTTCTATATGCACTCGTATCTATGGATAAAGGCTTCACACACATCATACAAAAAATGTTCCACCCATGCAGATCTCTCTTATCATATAAATAGTATAACTATATTTTTTCTCTTTTGTTTAGATGGATTTGTACAGGCTGGCCTTGAACTCCTAAGCTCAAGTGATCCTCCAGCTTCAGCCTCTCAAGTAGTTGCTATTACTATAACTCTGTGCCACCAGATCTGGCAAGAATTGTATTCCTGACATGGTTGAATCTGATGATGATATATGGATAATGAACAATGCAGTGGATAGCATTAATATTCTAAAACATATAGGTATAACCAGTCAGAAAAGGTGTGTGTGGGGGGGGGGAAGGGCAGATAGATATTTTAGAAAGTAATTGAGAGGCTAATGAGAAACTTTCTATCACCCAAGAAGGGTAGATTCTCCCCACCCCCACTGACACATGAACGGATAAAAATTATTGAATGCCCTTTAAGAGTCCTGAAAGCCAAAGACAAGAAGAAACCAAGCTATTAGTTACAGGTGCTTGCTGCAGCCTTTACAGGAACACAGATATACAGAATGGGAGCTGGGACCCAAGAGAAACCAGACTTAGTTAAAAGGAAAAGAATCTGAGTCCCTTGTACTAAAACCAGACAATAAAAATCACACAAAATACCCCTGGAGCACAAGCAAAGTTGCCCAGGAAACAAATGAATTTTCGATCATCTGTTCTAATTCAAACATCACTGGTTAATAATCAACTTATGTTATTGCTCTGGGTCAAGTTTTCTGATAAGGTGTAGACTTTTCACCAATGGAAAGTTTAAAATTAAATTAAAAAATGAAATAAATATACAATATTATTACTTTAGTATGAAGAGTAAGATATTTGATTTTTAAAATGGATGTAATGTGAGAAATTTTAATAGTTATTAGAAAATATGACAGACTAACCATAAAATACAGTTTGAAAGATAAAATTAATTTTGGCTATCTGATTTTAAATTTAAAGTTGTGAGAAATATGTAGTTACCTATCAGTGGTAGGGAGTAGATTCTACATAGTAGGTCAGGGTCATCTGAGGAAATCTCTGGGAGGTTAGCCTTCCTAACTTGAGGAGGAAAATAATAAAATGATAATAAACTTGTTATGGATTGGTAAACACACTGGACCAGATTGAATAGATTATTTTTCAGCTTCAGCTTGCAGTGGAAAGAGCTTTACATATGGCAGGAGTTTTATAAATGGAAATAGAGGATTAGATCCATGAAAAACTGAAAGAAAATTCTTCTTATTCTATTGGCAATCCATATATAAAAGGATAAGAAAAGTGATATCAATTAGGAATCCAGGTTATAAACTTGAACTTATTGTATAAAATGAGGACAATGAAATGAAATGGAAAATAAAGAAACCTTTGAAGATAAATAATTTCTTCAATTTCAGTTGTGTATAGTTGAAAAAGTTATAACTAAGCACAAGGGCATTTTTATGTTCAAGGTAATAGTTTCTGTAAAGAAAAAATAATTTATTAAATTTGAAAGTGATACCTAATTTATTACTATTAATACATTTTAATTGTAGTATTAAGTCCTTAAGATATTTGTGTTTATGAGCATGGAAAAATCACATCAATTAATTATTCTTGTCTTGAATTTTTGGGTAAATTCAAATTCTAAAAACATTCAACAATAATAAATGTCACCTTGGAAGTATAGAACTACATCAGTTGATAACTTTATAAATTCATCTATGTGGAAAATATGGGAAGACGGTCCCTATGAAATGTGACACCCAGGGCAGGTCACATTGACTCTGCTTATGCATAACAGATTGCCTACAGGAGCAAAGTATGTCTGTGCCACCTTTGAAAAGAACATTATTCTGAAAAACAGTATTCAGCAATGATAAGCCATGTACATACACTGGCAAGAACGTATCAGAATGAGATGCAAAGTATAAGTCAAGTATAAAGCAAAAGGACAAAGAAGGTTCATTTGTGTTCATTATCCACCTTTGCCCCTCTCAGCATTTCTCTTGTGTTCTGCTGTTATGCACATTCAGTGCCAGTTCTGCCAACTTTCCCCTCCATCCTTTCTCCGTGCCTCCAATTCCTTCTACCTTCTCCACATTCAGCTTAAAATGAACAATTCACTGGACATGGTGCTGCCTGCCTGTAATCCCAGCATTTGGGAGGCGAAGGCAGGAGCACCAGCACAAATTTGAGGGCAGCCTGACCTACATAGTGACGTCAAGACTACCTTGGACTAAAAAATCTTAAAACAAAGCCCCAGTTATTCCTTAAGGCACTCTCTGTTCTCATTCATGCCAACTTTTCCTCTTTCAGACTGTAACCCTTGGAATAAATATGAATCACTACATATCACCAAATAAATTGGGCTTTTATGGGTAACAGTTATCACTACTATTAAGAAGGCCTGCATTCCTGAGAGGATTTAGAAAAGCCTCATCTGGCTTTTTCTAATGAGTTGTGAATCTGATCTGGAGCAGACTCCTTTCCACTTTAATGCCATCTTCCCCTTTTAGGGATCTTCCCTAAAGAGTTAAAGATATGATACCACAGTGATGTGTGCATGTACATGTTTATAACACAATTCATCATCCCTAAATCTTGGAAGCAGAATGTATGTCCATCAAAAGATGAATGGAAAACAAAAATGGCATTTACAAACAATGGCAACTACTCTACCATAAAGAAGAATAAGCTCAAGTCATTGGTAGGGAAACAGATGCACAAGACCAGATTGTTAAATGAAGTCAGATGCACAATTTTAAATATTGTATTGTTTTTCTTATACAAAATCCCAATATATATATACAGTGGGAAATAAAAAAGTAACAGAGAAAATTGGAGCAATAAAGTTATTGTTATCCAGCATGGATAATACATCTAAAAGTGTAATTTGATTTAGTATGACTGTCTTCAGTATTTTATATGGTTTTTGGTCTAGTTGTTAATCTGTATACATGATAATTAACTTTATAGTGACTTTTAAAATAAATATGTGTGATGCTGAAAAATTAAAAGGAGGTGGAAAAGGGGGAAATGAATTTAAATGAATTATGTACATATACCAACTGTCTATGGTGAATGTAATCATTCAGTACTAAAAAAATATATACTACTAAAATTTGTGAAAAGCAAGTAAAAAACATAAGTATATCTGAGTGCAGAAGAAATGTATGAAAGAATGTGTCTATAGATTGTGTTTTGTTCAATGCATCAAAAGAATTAAAATAAATATTCACTTACTTTCCGTGGATTTCAGGTGCTGTCCCCATCCCTGTAGCCAACAGCACACGTATGAGTAGTTACTTCAGGATCTGAGGTGGTAAAGAACTGTGAAGATACAAAAGGTTCAATTGTGAGCTAGGTGGAGAGGAGCCAGGACCACTAGAGGATTCTATTTTCCTCATCAATGGTAAATAAGAAATCCAAAGTGCATTTCATACTCAAGAGCTTCCTTTGCTATATCATTATATATTTCCTGCCGTGTAAGCTTACCAACTACTGACATTGTTCCATAATCATTTGTGCTATTTTCTTTCACTTGGCTCGTGACCCTTGCATCAGCTGGGCATAGCAATGGGATACTTCTTTGGCTAGTCAACTCTTACCTATGTATTCATCCACCGCTGGTTGTTTCCGAGGACATGGCCACATGCTATGCAGGCAGGGCGGTGTCCACTTTTTGCACTAATTGACAACTTGTATCTGTCACATACTCTCCTTTTCTTTGACTTTCCTTTACTCCTGACTATAAACTTCTTTTTAAATTAATATTATTGAGAAATAAATAGCAATGAGACAGTTTCAAAACAGATTAGTGACAGTTTCAATAATTAATGCATTGCATATTGTTGTCTTTGTACAAGTGGTTATTCATAGTACAAGACGCAGACATGAAATCTTGTCCAAACACTATCAGTACTCATCTTTCTTCTCATTGGATTAAGAGAAAGTAGCTGCATATCTATCCTAACTATTTTATATATACAGATACAAAATGGAGGGTACAAATGAAGGACTGACTATAAACTTCTAAAGGGTAGACAATTATTTTAGACCTTTAATCTACATGGGCTCTGATATTAAATCCTAGAACTAAAAGAATTTTTAAAAAGAGATGAACTATGCAATGTAATATGCAAGTCCTTTGAACCAATAGCGCGTTCACACACACACACACACACACACACACACACACACACACACACCCCACTCTCTATTGTGGGATGTTTTATTGTAACTTTTATATTAGTGCTATTTTTGCATACATTAAAACTTCAAAGAGAATTTGAATTCAGTTCCCTTGCAGTCTAAGCTGGTAATACAAGATAAATTTGCGCAGGGGGCTTAATAGACACTCAAACAATAAACAGGATAAATTTACTAACGGGAAATCTGAAGGGAAGATGATTCTGCATTTGAGGGAAAATTAAGTATTTTTCAAGAAATTCAGTCCTATGGCTTATAAATACTCCCATAATTTGAACTAAGTTAACGTAGTTAGGTTGACAGATATTTGTAGAGAATATACTTGGTCTCTTGTTAAAGAGGAAAATTAATCATTGTTTTTATGTAACCAATGCTTCAAAAGTACTTGAGCATACTTAAAAGTAGCTGGTTTTATTAAACCAGATTAAATCTACTAAAATTTTTATGGTAACTTCTGCATGGATCACACAACTGCATTTTTATCACATTCTCTTCATGCCACAAATTCTGTTATTAGAATCCACACTGATAAGTCCTCTTTGTTTCCTGATGTCTTATTACTGTTAAGAAAATACCACCATGAGTCAAGGCCGTGATGTGGATGACTCATTGGTGTGTGAGCCTTACCCTATGCCACACTGCCTCCTCCACAGTGAGACAGAGGGACAGAACTTTTGCAGGGTGGCCCAGCTTCTCTCACCCAATGCTCCCTTCCCTGTTAGCTCTGCAGTTTCCACTTGCAGTTCACCCCCTTTTCTTTTTTGCATCTCCACATCGTTAGCTCTTCTGATTCTTTGTCCTTGTTAAATTTTTCCTTTGCTCATTTTTCATTTACTTCCTTCTAAGCATATCTGGTGCTGTTCTTCATGACTCAAAATTTTGTCTTGTTTATAATCTACATATACTTATACACTGGACAACTTTCTCATCTACTGCAGCAGAGCAATGGAAATTCCTGTCAACTTCAACCAATGCTAGGATGAGAACAAATTAGCCATTAGAGTATGGAAAATTTAGTGGGGTTGTAATTCAGGCTGATAAGTGGGTCTGCCTTGCAAATGATTATTCTCCATAGTAATTCTCATCACTCTTTGCCAATCTTTTAGTGGACACAGAACACAAGTTAACATGTTCTGCATTCAACTGAGACATAAGTTTGTGTAAATCAAGGTCACCTTTTCTGGTCAGCAACTATGGTTTAATGACAAAGATTCTGCTCATTGACAGTTACCATGCATATCAAGTCCTCTAGTGTCCACAGGATCAAGAGGAGGAAGTAACAACAGCCATTGAAGAACCTTTTGCGGAGAAGTAGGTTTTCAACTGCACAGTGATGTTTGGCTGAGAATTCATCCAATAAATTGAGATCAGCCTGCTTCAGGAAAACGGACAGCTTTTGTAGTGACTTGGAGGTAGAAGAAGCATAAAATGTTGATAAAGCCTTGATTAGACCGTCATCTGGAGAGTAGAATATACAAGGGTGGCAGGCAATAAGGCCAAGAAAGGGTTTTCCGTAGAATCCCAGGCTCCACTCTACAGCTCTGAACTTCCTATTGTGTACAATA
Source organism: Ctenomys sociabilis (assembly GCA_004027165.1). Taxonomy (NCBI): domain Eukaryota; kingdom Metazoa; phylum Chordata; class Mammalia; order Rodentia; family Ctenomyidae; genus Ctenomys; species Ctenomys sociabilis. The sequence continues at coordinate 16,515 of PVKA01005417.1, read as the reverse complement.
GGAAGTCTTTTAAGAGGCTCATACAATTTAAATTTTAAAATGAGTAATGAATATCTAAATTAAACCTGTGATTGCTGGTAGTTCAAAAAGGGCCCAGGGTACAAGTGAAAAAAAAATGTAAAAAGATTTCATTAGTGGGATGTACATATGAATGATGGGGTGGCTGATAAGGACAGAACTCATCTCAGGAAGTGCTAAAATAGGCTTGCTAAGTTTGACAAAATGGTTATTTCTTAATTGGAGAGTATTCAGAGTACAATATTAGTGCTACATCTCATATTAAAATTCATTTATATTCCAGCCAACTACATAAAGGGCAAAACCATAAGAGAGCAAGGAGCAGAATAAATTAACTGAATGGCCTGTTTAAAAACAGGAGGGCATTGGTATCTAAGAGAGAAGGGCCCAAAGGGAGAAATGTGAATGTCCCTTTCTCTCTGAAAACCTCAAAATAGGGTGGTATTCTCATGGCGGTTCATGTGTGGCCCTCAGAGAAAGACTGTGTGCAGAGAGCAGCAGAGGATGATGTCACCCCAAGAGCCAGACACAGTGCCAACAAAGGCCCGGCACACCCAGCAAAAGAGAGTCACTGCAGTCAGTAGAAGCTAAGACAGAAGAATACATCAAAGAGAACTGGGTTTTCCAAACTCCTGAGGACTCTCGACTTCACAGGGGTCAGGAGTTTGGCATCAGCAAGCAGGTAGAATGTAAAAAGGTTGTTTGAGGATGCTGCCATTTGCGTCCATAAAAAAGATAAATTCATAAAGGACAATTTAGGATACAGCAGAAACATTTATTTAATGGCACAGTGAAGGCAACATAGATGGAAAAAGTATTTGGGATAGAATTGAAACTTTCTGAGTGGAGGGTGATGAGGACAGGCACGAACTGAGAACAGGACTGTGGGGACATAACTAAGGGTTGCATAAGGTAGAACCCACACTTCATTTTGACCATCTTAGGAAATTTTGATCAATCTTTCTTGGCATTTGCTACTGGCTGGCAGTATGAGACATAATGATCAGAAGTTTATGAAAGTGGTCACTGGTTTTCATTTACAGTTGCTTAACAGAAATTTAGCTGAGATGAACAGAGGCAATGGAGTTTCTCCCTGTAGGCTGCTTCAAAGCTCAGTTTCCCACTGAAAAAGTATCTTCTTCCTTACAGATGAGGCTGCAGTTTCATTATCCCCAAGATGAACAGGCTCTTGGCATCTGGTTTTCCAAATCATACTTGTAAACTGTTGCCACTTAACCTGAGAGCTTGTTACCAAAGTCTGTCTCTTCCCCATTCTGTACTGAAAAAAAATACAGTTGCACTCCCACCATTAAAAAAAAATCACAGTGGGAAAGGACAGGAAACTATACTGTGCTACACATTAGCAAAGTATCACAGAATTAAAAAATAAGTGGGAGGGAGGAGCTGTGCCTTCTTTTCTTCACTTCTTCATGGCTTCGTCTGCTTCTTCTGTACTCAGTTAAATCCACTTCTTAACCCATGGTGTGTGTTATGCTGTAGAAATAGTTCCAGACTCTGGAGTATGACAGATGATAGCCGTTAAGGGACCCATCTACGATGACCCAGAGTAGTCTTATGAATGATTCAACTGAAGTTGGCATATCCTTGAGATATAAATTGTGGCAGCAGAGTACCACATCACATGATTAGGACTGTGGTTAGGCCAAGGACTCACTAAGTGACCAAAAGCCACCCACAAATTGATTGTTAAATTGACAACATTATTGAATAAAGGATTCTAGAAGTTCCCACAGCAGTCAAGATGCTCCTTGATAAAGTACATCCCATTGATTAATGTGCCCAGAGTTCTCTGGATCTGTACCTATATAAAAAGCCTTTCTCCTTTCCAATGTGTAATAACCATAAGTTTTCTGGTGAAGGCAGAGCCAAAAGTGAAACAAATAAATTTGCTGACTCAGGAAGTAATAGTTCCAAAAAGTGATTAAATTATGGATATTAACTTTGCATGTCCGTACTGTATTTTCATTTATCTCTTTGATTTGCTAAGTAGGACTAGCTGACTATCATATTTGGAAGTGAAAAGTAAAGATATCTTTGTGCAAGTTCAATGTCATGTTTGGTCCAAAAGAAGATACAGTACTGAAAAAAAAAGCAAAGATAGAAATATTTGGAGTAGTAGTGATGACTAGTCCCCTCCAAGAGCAGAAAATTGCCACTTTGATTTTACAAATTTAGTTTGATCTGGATTTATTTGCTACATAATTCTAAGATTTTTTTTTTGTCCTATGTAGGGGATGCTTCCTGGTCCTTGTCTCAGTCCAAGAAACCAATATTTGTAATCCCAAAGTTACGTTATTGGAATCCCATCAAGTTGATTCCAATCTACACTTTCCATGCAACCCACGGTGAAAATGAGGACACTAAATTATGTTTTTAATCATTGGGGAATCGAGGGGCTCTAAGTCCTGCCATGACATGGCTTTCTGGAACCAAGAGAGTGACCCAGGGCCTCACCCAGTTTTTATTCAGTGGGGGAGTGGCTTGAGGATTGACTGAGAATTGTGGGAAGTAGGTGACTACTGTGAGCTGAGCTAGGTGGGTGGCCTAACCTTACCTCTGCCATATGCAGAGAGGATATGCAGAGAGAGTAATCTGCACTATATAGTATTTAATGTTTTGGGAAGTCTAGGGCTTCAGCTTTGATGTAGTCTTTCAAGCCCCAGGAAGTCATAGCCTCTATTTTGAGGCTGGATCCCAGCTGGCAGCACAGAGTATTAGTTCTACTGTCCTGTCTCCACTCAGCTCACATTAAGGAGCAACAGGCTTACCAGGGAAACACAGATGCCACCTTCAAAGACTATCACCAGCACCTCAGCTAGACCAATACACATTGCTTAAGGCCAACTGAAGGATAAACAGAAGTCCTAGCCAGCTCTGTACATAATATGAGGAAATAGGATCAGACTTAATCAAAATGGAAACAGTTGCTTTTCTTTCAAGGAGAGCTGCTCAGGTGGTCCCCCACAGTCCTACACAATTTTTCCAGCCATTTGTTCCTCAGTTATAAGTAACCTTTGTGGATGATTTAAAATGATGTAATTCTAGTATCTATGTTAATATTTTATAAAGCACTGCACCAAAGTGTTTATTTGAATTTCATTGTGCAGACAGGCAGCTTGGTGTTAGGAATCCAAGGCACTCAGCATCTGCATAAACTCATCTGAATAAAAATGAATTTTAAATATCTATTTCAAGTGAGGCAAATGGGGAAATCAAAACCGATGTTAGTCTTGTTACCCATCAAAACTTTGTTTTAATTGACTATTAGCAATTTATCTTGCAGGGTAAATCCTGGGGTCATTTGTTTATTTCTCACAGCATCAAAGCTAATCTCTTTGGTTGGGATCAAGAAAAATGTGACATTTTATTGTCATTTTATCCCATCTAATTCTATGTGTGTGGGAGTAATCTGTTCTTTGTCTCTTTAATGTCCCCATTTAAAAATATTTAGTCTTTAAACAGTGTCTTCTCTGTGTCCTAAGTCAGAATCTACTATTTCCAATAAAACAGAATTTTGCTGTTATAGAAAAAAGGCTGCTTATTGTTTTCATGTAGTAAAAGGAAAAGAACAGGAATAAGCACTTGGAACACACATTACATTTCAGAAATATCGTTTAGGACTCAGGATATAGATGAACGTGTACTGTAACATCCTGTAACTCAGTTGTGTCCCTAATTTATTGATCAAGGAGATTATGGGGCCACAGAGAACAATGATCGATGATGTATAGTGTGCCTAAGGAGAGTCACAGAGAGAGAAAACATTCTCTCGGGCTTTCACAGAAAGCAAATTGGTCAAGTAAAGGCTGTGACTCATCCACATGGCTAATACTCACAAAGGATCTGCAAAATGCAGTACAGGGTTTCAGACTAAATCCTCAGAGGATTTGACTGACGTTGGCCGATACAAAAGTTACAATATTCGTTATATAGATATTGCTTTATCTTGGTCTTAACCATCCTGTAGAGAAATATAAAAACGTGGTATAAAAAGTAAAGCCATATTAATATACTGAGCTGTAAAAGGCTCAAGTGAACAACTTCTGATACAGCCAGTCCTACGGATAACCCACTACTATTGTGGACTGCTGGACTATATTAGATTAATTCACTGAATTCACACACTTACAATATTTAAATGGCAATCGAATACCCGTCTCTGACAAAACTAAACAAAAAAAGGGATATAAATGAAGGACCATTTTGTATCTGTATATACAAAATAGTTATATATACACCTACTTTCTCTTAATTCAATGAGAAGAAAAATTTGTACTAATAGTGTTTTAACAGAATATCATGTCTGCATCTTGTACTATGAATAATCACTATAAAGACAACAATATACAATGCATTAATTATTGAAACTTTCCTACTAACCTGTTTTGAAACTGTCTCATTGCCATTTGTTTCTCGATAAAATTAATTAAACATAAATAAAGTAGAAATCATGAACTGAGTGAAAAAAACTCCATAAATTGGGGAAAAAATTGGCCTATTATCCCTCAGATGAAGGACTTCAATCTAGAACATATGAAGAATTACAAAAAAATCTGGCCCCAAAATTCAAAAACCCCACCCAAAAATGGGCATCAGAAATGAATAAACACTTCTCAGGTGAACAAATACAAATGGAAGATAAATGTATGAAAAAATGTTCAGCATCATTGGTTATTCAAGAGGTGCAAATTAAAACAATATTGAGATTCATATCATCCCCAAAAGGATGGGTACCATCAAAACAGTAAGACTGGAGGAAATCTCAGGCCCATCAGGAAAAAAAGAATCCTTCTCCACTGTCAAGGGGGAATGTAGGGTAATACAGCCACTGTGGAAATCAGCATGGAGATTCTTCAAGAAACGAGGCTTAGAAGTCCATTTCATCCCAGTTATTCCTCTTCTTGGTATTTTTCCAGAAGAATTGAAAACATCATACCATAGTGATATATGTGCACCCATGTTTATTGGAGCACAATTTGTCATAACTATATCTTGGAAACAAACAAAGTGTCAATCAACTGAGGAATGGATGAAAAAGATGTATTTTGGAGTACTACTCTGCTGTAAAGAAGGATATATATATATATATATATATATATATATATATATATATATATATATTAGATGAGATAATTATACTAATTATTTCTGTTAGTTCACTGAAAAGAATTGTTAGCACTTACTTTATTTAATAAAGTTTGCATGCCTATATCTTATAATCTGCATAACTACTTTAAAGATAACAATATGCAATAAAAAATACATCATTAATTTCCTATCACCTTAAATTCTGTATCACATGTACTGCTTTTTTTTCTCTTTCTAAAATAAAAATAAATTCTTAGTGTCTGCAGCACTACTAAGCCTGGTATAGACTACAGGCATCAGAAGAAACTGTAGAAAGCCCCTGCCTGATCATAGGAGACCTAGTTCATGTTACTCGTTTCTCTCCTTGGAAGCACAGGGGAACCCGTCAGATGGCTGGAGGATGCTACTGGTCTTCTGAAGTCATATAAGAAGCTTTTCCACAGGTTTTTCCCAGACAATACAATCTGTTCCTGGCTTCAGCTGAGATGGCTAAAGGCAAAGACCTTTAAACTTCCTTGGTGTTCTTTTCTTTTTTCTGAACCGAGGATTGAACTCATGCCCTTGTGCTTGCCAGGGAAGCGCTTATTCCACTGAGCCATCTCCCCATCCCCTTTCCTTGGTGCTCTTGGTGAAATCAGAGAGTATCCATTAATCATATTCATTCTCTTTATAAAGACTTTTATATGCTTGAATACTCATATTGTGAATAGTTTCCAAAGTCATAGCAGATGGTTGTACAGAATTATCCTTAGCTTTTCTTCTGTAGTATCATTCTCAGGTGATATATCTCTTAATTTTAGTGTCTTTTATGATCTAGACAAGCTGATAATATCCAAAATCATCACACTCTGTCTTTTTTTTAAGTCCTTCAATTAATATCCCTTCGCATTTCATTGTAAGCAGAAAAAATGAGGCTATTTAAGCCTAAAATTGTTCAGAACCATTATATCCAATGAATCAGGCCACTTAGATGTTTTTTTCTTCTTAGTGTTTTATTTTTGCACTTTAATATAGTGGCAAGAGGAATCCAACCTGTGCCCTCAGTACTGACTCCACGTGTATTCTGCCAACTTCGTCCTTCATCTTCTGTAGCAGCTGATTTCCATGTAGTAGTTGCACTCAATTCTGTGAAGCTTTCTGGCACTGTATATCAAAGATTCCCTTTCCTTGAGTTTGTAAACAAGTTCCTTGCTTCTGTTTGAGTTCTTACCATGGTGCCTTACCATATTTCTATTAACAGGTGTGTTCACAGTGCTTTCTATTTCTTTAAAGAAATTTGTTTCCTCAACTCTGCAGCTCACTTACTTCTGAATCATTAGCAGAACTATTAACACACATACTCCTACCAACATGTTAAATGAAAGCCAGGCTTTTTCTTTTTTCTTTTTTTTAATGTATTTGGTACACGGTCTGCAGAATCTCACTACACTGATCAGACTCGCAGTGATCCTCCTATTTTCAGCCTTCCAAGCACAGGAATTATAGGTGCTCGCCACCACACCCAGTCTCAATCACAGTCTCAGCATACCCCCAGGGGTGGGACCTGCACTGCACTCTGGGGATCAAACCCTGGTCCCTGCATCTACTCAAGTAGGTGTTTTAGTCCATTGAGCTATATGACTGGCCTGAAAGCTAGGCTTTTTCTATCATACTCCTTGTATCTGGATGTCCCTCCTAAGCCTCATATAGTCAAAGGTGGGGCTTTTTTAGAGGTGGCTGGATCTACAAGGGATCATGATTCACTCAAGGTGCAATGCTTTGATTAAGGGTGTGAGATTACTAAATCAGCCCACTTACTGGTTTTGCACTGGCCTAATCCTAGTAGTCTAGATAGGATATAAAAGGGATAGAAATAAGCTGCTAAAATCCTTCGCTTGCTCTCACCTGACTACTTGCTGTGGACTATTTCTCCTCTGTGAGGCCTGTCTGCTACACTACCCTGCCTTGCAGTAAGCCAACCAGGAACTGAAACATTTACAAATGCTAAGACAAATAAACCTTTTCTCCTTTAACTTTTGGGGCCAGATATTTGGTTTCAGCAATGAGAAAAATAACTAACACAAAGGTCTCTTAACTTCCTCCCATTTTGTTACAACAGTATCTTGCTTCCAGTTACAAAATCTGTTTTAGTGATTGTCTATTTCTGCCATACCAAATTTTCATGGATGTAGTGGTTTGAAACAAATGTACTTTACAGTGAAGTTTTTTAGGTCAGAAGTCCATTTTAAGTTCCATTGGCCTAAAATCAAACTGGTTGTTTGTTTGTTTTTTCATGCTAATACCAATCTTTAATTTTCCCACTGCTATTGTGATACATTTGATTAACTTTTCTAGTTTTTACTTGCAGTTCAGTGGAAAGTGTCATAGAACCAAGCTTGTACAAGAAATTAACGTTAATCTGAGGACACACATGCCATACAGCAATGGCAGTACATAAGCTATATCTCACTACTCTCAAACCCATACTTGGCTAATTCATTTTTATTTTATTTTATTGCAGAACAAATAACAATGAGACAATTTCAAATCAAATTAGTAGGACAGACTCAACAATTAATTCATTTCACACTGTAACCCTGTATGTTACTCTGTAGATTCTTTGTCAATGTCAGCCATGTGGATGAGTCATGGCCATTGCTAGACCAGTTTGCTTTTTGTGAAAGCCTGAGAGAAAGTTTTCTCTATCTGACTCTCCTTAGCAACACTGTAGATCATCAATCACATTTCTCTGTGGTGCCATAATCTCCTTGATTAGAAAATTTGGGGCACAACTGAGTTCCATGATGTTATAGTACATGTTCTTCTATGTTTGGTTCTTCACTGAGCTTAAAAGGCTAGGGAAAGAATGGTGGCTGACCTTGCAGCCTTTCCATTTTTCCAATTTTTGATCTGCAAACTTAGGTTGCTAACCATCCAGAAGAGAAGCTGATTATTACCCTGAAACATATGCAGTTAGTTCAGTTTACCATAGCGATCTTACTAAATTCATTTTACTTGTACTTATACCTTTCTTATGTATTTCTTCTTTTGATTACTTATACTAGGGAGACTATACGATATTTACACATGTGTGGCTGGTTTATTTCACTAATGAATATATACTCAAGTGGCATGAACTTAAATATAAATGCTTCAAGTTTATTTTTCTTTATAGCTGAGTAATACTCCATTGTATAGAAATACCACATCTTTTTCAACCATTCCTCATGTGATGGGCATCTTGGTTGCATCCAAGATTTTGCTGCTACAAATTGTGCTGCTATAAACATAGGTACACGTATATCACTATAATATGATGTTTTCAGTTCCTCTGGTAAAATTCCCAGTAGGGGGATAGCTGGCTTCAATGGGATTTCTAGTCCTACTCTTTTAAGGAATATCCACACTGATCTCCACAATGGTAGCACCAGTCTACATTTCCAACAGCAGTGGAGAAGTATTCCCTTTTCCCCACATCCTCTCCAGCATTTGATGTTGGTTGATTTCCTTAGGATAGGCATTCTATCTGGAATGAGATGGTATCTCAGTGTTGTTTTAACTTGCATTTCACAGATGGATAGCAACATGGAGCATTTTTTCATATATTTATTTGCTTCTTTAATTTCGTCCTGTGAGAAGGATGTATTCATCTCAGATGCCCATTTCTGGATTGGGTCATTAAATTTGAGGGCCGTAATATATCTTAGTTCTTTATAAATTCTAGAGAGCAGACTTTTGTCTGACTGCTTATTAGTTAAGAATTTTTTGAAATTTGTGGGTCTTTTTGCTTTGTTGACAATTTCTTTTGATGTGCAGAAACTCCTCAAGAAGAGTTGATCCCAGCTGTTAATTCATTCAAGTGTTTCCCAATGAATACATGTTTGTCCATGAACTCTGCCTACCTCTATGTCTTCAAGACTTTCTCCTAGTTTCGCTTCTGAAAGATAGAGTGTTTCTTTTTTAATGTTTAATCATTGATCCATTTTGACTTTAGCTTAGTGCACGGTAATAGAGCTGTGTCAAGTTTTAGTTTTTGGCATGTAGAAAGCCAGTTTTTCCAGCACCATTTGTTAAACAGTCTATCTTTCTTCCAGTAAGCATGTTTGGCCCCTTTGTTGAAGACCAGGTGGTTGAATGTGTTTTCAGAGGCCTCTGCATCTTCTACTCTATTCCACTGATCCTCAGGTCTATTTTGTTGCCAATATCCTGTTGATTTCATCACAGTGGCTTTGTAGTATAATTTCAAGTCAGGAATTGTGATGCTTCCTGCCTTGTCTTTGCTGGCATGGATTGCCTTTGCTATTCTATGTATTTTCTGGTTCCAAATAAATTTTAGGAATGATTTCTCTAAGTCTGGGGGGTATGTTGGTGGCAGTTTGATAGCGATTGCATTAAATCTGTACAACAATTTTGGGAATATTGCCATCTTCACGATGCTGGTTCTTCCTATCCAGGAGCATGGAATATCTTTCCATTTTCTGAAACCCACTATGATCTCTTTTCATAGGGTGCTGTAATCCTCCGTGAAAAGATTTTTTACTTCCTTGGTTAAGTGAATTCCAAGGTATTTCATTTTGCTCAGTGCTGGAAGGTATATTTTCCTTAGTTTCCTTCTCAGTGTGCTTGTTATCTGTGTAGAGGAATGATATTGACTTTTGAGTATTGACTTTGTATCCTGCTATGCTACTGAATTTATGTATCAATTCTAGTAGCTTCTTGGTGAAGTTTTTTGGGTCTTTGAAGTAATTTATCATGTCATCTGTAAATAGTGATATTTAACTTCTTCTTTACCTATTCTTACTCCTCTTATTTTTCCTACTTGTCTAATCTCTGACCCATTGATTGCTGAGTGGACTGTTATTTAATTTCCATGTATTTAGCAGGATTTTCTGATTTCTTTTGTCATTTTTTCCAGTTTCATTGCATTGTGGTCAGATAATATGCAGGGGATGATTTCTTTTTTCTTGCATGTACTTAAGCATGACCTATGGACTAGTATGTGGTCTATTTTAGAAAATGACCCGTATGTAGCTGAAAAAATGTGTATTCAGCTGTGTTTGGGTGGTACATTCTGTATATGTCCACCATGTCCATTTGTTACAAGCTCTGCTACCTCTTTGCTAATTTTTTGTCTAGTTGACCTATCATTTTGAAATAAGGGGGTGTTAAGGTCTCCTGTTAAGACTGTGGTCTTGGATATTAGATTTTTCATGTCCATTAACATTTGTCTTATATAGTTGAGTGCTCCTGTGTTTGCTGCATAGATATTTATGAGTGTTACCTCTTCCTCTTGAATGTCTCCCCTAACCATATATAGTGGTATTCTTTATTTCGTTTGATCCTTCTTGGTTTGAAGATGAGACTGTCTGAGAACAGAATTGCTATTCTTGCTTTTTTTCAAAGGTGCTAGGTCATGAAGTGTTTTCTACCCTTTCACTTTAAGTCTTTGAATGTGTTTTTTGATTACTTGTGTTTCTCATATACAGCATATTGTTAGGTTTTGTTTCCTAATCCATTGTGCCTATTTCTCTTAATTGGCAAATTTAGTCCATTTACATTGATGATTATAATTTAAATGTGTTGACTTATGATTGTCATGTTATTTATCTTGCAATGTGTTGACTTATGATTCTCATGTTATTTACCTGCTGTTGTTTACTCCTTTTTGTCCTGTGTTTAATTGTTTGCCCTGTTTAGTGGGTTCTATCCATTCTCATTCATGGAGTTCTGGTCATTGTGGTTCCTCTCTAGAAGATCATGTAGGGATGGCTTTGTCATCATGAAATTCTTTAGTTGTTCTTTGTCATGGACGTATTTCACTTCTCCACCAAACTTGAAAGAGAGTTTTGCAGGGTATAGTAGTCTGGGCTAGAATTTGTTTTCATACAGGCCTTGAAGAACTGTGCTCCATGCTCTCCTTGCCTTTATGTTTTGTGTAGAGAAGTCAGCTGTAATTCTGATGGGTTTTCCTTTGTATGTGAACTGCTTCTTTTCTCTAGCAGCTTTCAGTATATTGCTCTTGTTTTGAATTTCTGGGATCTTGACTATTATATGTCTCGGTGTGTTTTCATTGGGTTGAAGTTATTTGGCATTCTGTATGCTTTGTTTACCTGAATGTTAGATTGGTTCCTCATATTTGGGGAGTATTCTGCTGTTACTTCTGCCCATATTCTTTTTATATCATTTGTATTGACTCCTTCTTTCTCATTGATGCCTATTAATCCCACATTGTTCATCTTGGCATCATCTTACAGGTGATGAATTATTTTTTCCTGCATCCTGATTGTGTTTAAGAAATCTTTTCTTACATTTTCACTAGCTGCACCAGCGTCTTTAAGATCTGAAACTCTGTCTTCTCTGTCACTCAAATGGTTTTGTAGACTCGCAATTGAGATTTTAAGTTCTTCTATATCTCTTTGCCTCTGCTTCTTGCGATCTATTTCTTTCTTGTATTGCTCATTCAAGGAATCCATCATATTTCTAATCTCCTGTATTATTTTAATCAATATCCTCTTTAGAGGTAGCTATTAATTCTTTTACTGCAGAGTATTTTCCAAATTGGGTTTCTTACATATATTTCTGTAATTGATTACTTCAGATGCTATGTTTTCAAAGATTTCTTATTTCAGAAATTATTTCTGCTCTGCATTCCTCCTCTCTGGTGTTGTTTCTTTGCTTGCGATGCTGTTAATTCATATGTTTCAGCTGGAATAGTGTTCTCTGCACTTGTTCTGGATGGGTATTGGGTTTCCCCCATGTATTTCTGGATTTGTTTCATTACTTTAGATGCTATGTATTCAAAAATGTCTTTTTTATTTCAAGCATTAATTCTGCTCTGTCTTCCTCTATACCTTTCTGCTGTTTTCTTTGCTTCCACCTCTTTTAATTTATTCATTTCAGCTGAGCTAGTGTTCTCTGCACATATTATTGGTGGGCTCAAGGCCTGAGATTAGCCGGGCGTGGTGGCGCAGGCCTGTAATCCCAGCACTCGGGAGGCTGAGGCAGGAGGATTGTTGTGAGTTCAAGACCAGCCTGAGCTACAGAGTGAGCTTAAGGCCAGCCTGAACTGCATAGTGAGACCCTGTCTCAAAAAGACAAAAAAAAAAAAAAAAAAAGGCCTGAGATTGATTTTTGCTCCTTGTGTTTGTCATTTTGTATATCACTGACTTCTGACCTTTGGTGTGGAGTTTTGGTGCAGTTGCAACCTTAGCATGTAATGAGATTTGGGTGCTGATCTATTAAGTTTGAGATTATCTAGTTATGCCTGGCCTGAATCTAGCTGTTATGTTCAGTTGCTTTTTCCTACAACTCTTCTGGAACAACTGTAAGCCTGTGGTTTCCCTCTGTTGTGTCCCTGGCCCAGGAGCACTGGGGAGCACAGGAGCTCTACCACACACTCACCGCACTGTGCTGGGCCAGAAGAGTCACAAAACTTCTCACTCTCTAGGCTGGCTTGGGGGCAGGGTCTCCAGGGTGTTGTAGGGCAGGACAAGCTGGGATGGATCAGCAGAGAGAGTCTCAGAAATTCTCCATCACTTGGAGTTCTCGGGGTCATGGGTTCTGGCTGGTGCCCCAGGAAGCGGATAGTTTTCCCACATACTCAGCGGGTCGGGCTCAGGTGGATCAGGGGTCGGAAGAGTCACAGAAGTTCTCACTCGCTCGGCGGGTTGTGGGCAGGAGCTCTGGGAAGTTGCAGGGTGGGCTTGGCTAATTTGAATCATTTCAATCTATTTAATCATATAAAGTTTGCTGCTGCTGGGCATCATGGCACACGCCTGTAATCACAGCACCGGGGAGGCTGAGACTGGAGGATCACTATGAGTCCCAAATGCATAGCGAGACCCCTGACAGCCTAGGAGCCTAGTTGGCCTATACTGTACTTGAATTAAGTCAAACCTTCAAATGGCTTCTGAGTCAAACTGCAGTAACCTTGGGTTAACAACAAAGAGGACAAGCCCAAGGCCAAGGTTATGCGCACAAGTACCAGCAGCAAATCTCAAGTGAAAGCAAACTATATTTTTCCTTTTTTTTTTTTTTTTTTTTGTGGAACCAGGGATTGAACTCAGGCCCTTATGCTTGCCAGGCAAGCACTTATTCCATTGAATTATCTCCCAGGCCCTCCTTGTATTTTCCATGTTTTAGAGGTCATCTGTATTCCTTGTGGATCAGTCTGTGCTTTCCAGAAAAATAGACTTAAACAAGACATACAAAAAAATAAGAATGTATAAGATTGGCTTTCAGTAGACACCCACAAAATCAGGTGTGGAAAAGTGGAAAAGGACTATGGGAGTGCACAAAAAAAGAAGAAGGAGAAGGAAGAAAAAGAGAAACAGAGGAAGCGATTACCAAGGCTCTTTTCAGACCAGTTATCCCACTCTCAAACATTTTCTCATGCTTAGCTGCACCATCCATAAAAATACTGTATTCTTTTTTGCCTTGGAAGCTGTATAAACATGCAACATATTTCCAAGGGCAATAAAATGTACAGGAAAAAATAAAAATATTTATAATATTTAAACTGTACTTGTTATGTTAAAGTAAATGGATATGACTACATGAGATCAGATTTCTTTTGGGTTCTGAAAATTCATCTTCTACTATGAGAAGAATATGGGAAATATATTGAAGAAAATCCTAGCTTTCAGTGGAAAGATCATTAGAAACAGTATCAAACACTTTTTTGAAAACCTACTGGTACATTACTTGACTTTAATTAAGCTATTTAACATCTCTGGCTTTCATTTATGTCAACTGTTAAGCAACGTAATTGATCTAAAAGTAATTTAAAGGCCCTGCAAGCTCAAGCATTTTATCATTCTCTGGATAAGAAATTCTCACTACAGCAGGTTCTATAAATAAAAGAATTTTGAAATACAGCCAGGAAATATGAAATTGAAAGTAGGACTTTCAAGTTATTTGTGTTTAAATCTGGGTTCTTTAATGTGTTGGGATATGGCGTGGGAATTTAATTGTCTTAGGATGTTATTTAAAGCTTTGAAGACAGGAAAGCTATATGAAAATGTGTAGAAACTCTGAAGATAAACTAACTAAATCTCTACAGGTTCCTGTAAAATGTCCAGTGTCTATAACTGAAAGCTGATATAAGAGAACATGAGACCCATTACAGAGAGGGAGCTTCAGTAAGGAATCTCACAGTTGACCACAAAGGAACTTTGCTATTCCTTCCCCTGCTTTCAGTTCCCTGCCACCAAGTCAAGATAACAGGGTCCAACAGCTCCTCATGGACAGCAGAGTTGTTCTCTAGGAGAGAAGAAGTGTTCCTCATGGACTTCGTGCCTGCGCCACTGCATTACTGGAGCTGTGGAGACATGACCGCCTGCCTTGCACTGCTACTGGAAAAAATAGATATAAAGCTCCTGGCAGAGCTCCAGGCATCTCTGAAGTTCTTGGAGAAGATAAATCTGGCAGAGTGATTAGAACAAATCCTCTGTGTCAGACATGAGGACAACAATGGAGGAAATTGTATTTCTGTGCATAGTTTAGGGAAGCAATCCACTCAATGCTTAAGAAGTTATCTAGATTATGGCAGGCTGAAAGGACCTTTCCAAACATGCAGATGGACTAACTGGGAGAGGTGGAGCTAAGAACTCCTCAGAACAACCCTACAGCCTACCTGAAACTATTAGGGATTTGGTGTGAAGCCAGTTGACTATGTGAGTAGAACATCCCATTTGATAAGCTTCACTAAAACAAGAGAGTTGAGAAGCAGAATAGTCACTAACTTGAAATATGGGTCTTTTGAATGAGTGGAGAGACAGCTGCACCAGGAGAGGGAGCAACAAGGTGTGTAGTCCATTCTTCTTGACCTTGGATCACATTTAGTGCAGAGGAAGAAGCTTGGAAGTACACAAATACATTATAACTTTCTATCTAAACTTGACTGACTTGTGATTAACACTTAACTGGTCTTATAGTCAGTGTCCTGAGATGAGACCCAGGGTCTGACTGGGATATCAGCCAGATCTAATAAATGACAGGACATGCTTAAAGAATGTAGATAAAAAATACAACAGCATTGCCTGGCTTTATCCTATGAAGTTTGCCTATCCAATACATCAGTTTTGAATACTTGAATCTTTTTCCTCTCTTATGAGTACTTATTCAGTTTTGAAGGTATGGAGGGAAAGATGATTTATTTCTATTTGTGTTAAAGCTTTCATTGGAGAATAAGGCAATGGAATATCAATGGATGAACATTTTTTTTTTTCATGATTCCCATGAGCTTCAAGAAAGAGGAAGAGGCTGGACTGAAAACTCTCCTTTCCTTGATGGAACAAGCAGGAGGATGATGGAGGAGGTTTTAGGAACCTTTCTAAAAAATACATTATTTGTGTCTCAACTGGCATAAACAAACATTATAGAATGAGACAAAGAATGATTGTATAAACCACATTTGGTTTAAATTTATATTACTAAAAGAACAATTCTGCCATTTTGGTATGATAAAGGAGCATTGCAAAACATGATATTTTATACTGCTTGATTTAGAAGAAGGGAAAAACTACATTACAATACATTCAGCTTAGCCTGGATACATGTCAAAGCAGACTTCTACCTGATTATAATTACCATGGCAAAAATGTAGCTTTTATACAAAACAGTGACTTTAACTTAAGAATTCACCTCAGCTTAAATATGGTTATAAAGTTATTCTTTCTCTCTCTGAGCTTCAGGCTGTTCTGTTAGTTGCCAAAGTTCATTTGTTCAATGAATTTCCACTGTGTAGAGGCAAACAACTAATTGATGATACAAAGGCCTGGGTCTGGAATTCATGAAGGACCAACTACAGCCTTCCTCGCTCTCCCTTAGTGGGGCTTCGCAAGGATGCCTCATGCCCTTAAGAACCTCCCCAAAGGGCCTCAGGATGGATGCAGCAAGGAGCAGAGAAGAAACCCTCAGTGACCAGAGAAAAACTGGGGGGAGATGGACCTGGACAGGCTGCTACACAGTGAGCTGCTTTTCTACTCAGACTGTAATACTGCTTGTGAAGTCCCCATTAATCTACTAAGCTCCTTATTCTTGGCAAGGAACACAGTCATTGAATGGAAATAATGCCATTTCTAAGTATATCTCTGTAGTATCTTTTAGCCTGCATCAAGATGTAGATGAATGTACCACAGGAAGAAAAACATAACAATGGGATGATATGACTAATACCTAAATTAATATCTCTCTAAGGCTTGGTATTAAATTATTATCTTCTGTTGTTTCAAAATTTTTTAATTTTTTCAAGGTGATTGGTTAAAGAGAGCATAACCAAGATGCTACAGTAACACATTTATGTAGGGAATAAGACTCTCCAAGAATTATGACACAGGATTATGGATGAGAGTTAATAAAAGAAGATAATTTAATTTATAATAATGTTTGACATCCACAGTACATAAA
>PVKA01005416.1:11513-90685 GCA_004027165.1 Ctenomys sociabilis | reverse complement strand
GAGTTTTGTTTTTTTTTTTTTTTTGGATTGGGTTTCCTCCATTTGTGTCCGTATTTGATTCTTTACTTCCGATGCTATGAATTCAGAGATATTTTTAAATTCAGATAATTCTGCTCTGAGTTCCTCTTTACCTTTCTGCTGTTGTTTCTTTGCTGGCGACACTGTGAATTCATACATTTCAGCTGAGCTAGTGTCCTCTGCACTTGTCATGGGTGGGCTCAAGGCTGGAGATTTCATTTTGCCCCTTGCCTTTGTCATTTTGTATAGCACTGACCTCTGACTTTTGGTGTAGAGCTTTGGTGCAGTTATATCCTTAGTACCTACTGAATTGGGTGCAGCTCTATTAAGTTTGAGCTTATCCAGTTATGCCTGGCCTGGGTCTAGCTGTTGTGTTCAGCTCTGTCCTGCTACAGCCCTTGGAAGTGAACCTGTTGAACCCCTCTGTTGTGCCCCTGGCCCAGGGGGCACAGGGAAGCTGAAAGCTCTCCCACACACTCGCCAGGCTGGGCTGGGCTGGATCAGGGATAATTTATTTTTCTATTTTGATTTTTTTTAAAGGAATAAAACATAGTAAAAAAATTAGAAACTACAGATTTTCACTAAATATGATGGTAAGAATTCAACAGTGATTGTTACACTGCATGTTGTTGTCTTGAAATTAGTTCTTCAGATTACCAGATATAAGCATGCAAAATTAGTCAGAAAATTAAAAAGAAAAAAATTAGGCATTCATTAACTATTGTGTAGGGGACAATGGCCTTTGGTTAATCTCATCCTAAGCCAAAGAAGCTCTAGTTTAGTATCCAATTCACCTTAGTATTAGGAAAGAATGAGGCAGAGTCAACTCAGACTGACCCCTGCCCAGAATCCCAGAATGCTTTAGTGGTGGGGGGTGACCGGACTGGATCAATTCTACTTGACCCTGCCTGAATGGCCCCATCCTTCACTCCTTCCCCTGCCTTGTTAAAACTTAACAAACATGGGCCAGCGAGGTAGCTCAGTGAACTAAAGAGCCTGCTTAGTCAAACTTAGGCAAGCTCAGTTCAATCCCTGGTGCCACAAGCCAAGCCAGTCCTGCCCCAGGGTGCGCTGCGCCAGGGTCCAGTCATAGTGCTGAATGCAGGAGGGTCACTATGAGTTCGAGCTGCGCAGTGACAACTAAATACATTTTAAAAAAAGCAAACAAACAAACAACAACAAAAAGCCCTTCACAAACATGAGAGATAAGCAAAGAAGCAAGACTAATTAAAGAAGGTAGAGCTGAACCCTATGCAGCCTAAATCTCTGTGCCTGGGGTTGTAACATTCAGTGACCCACCAAATCTTACACTGGTGGGCACGCCATAGTAGTTGCCATGGTAACTGGGGAAGCCATATAAGCAAAAGGGAATCAAAGAACTGGGCTACGCAAGTTCCTGATTTATAAAGGGTGGGACGCCAGCAAATAATTAATAAAGACTCTGTTGTTCCTGTAATACAGTCTCCTTCGGACGATAATCTGCTTGTTGCATTGTGGGGGCTCGTCCGTGATGCTCACAGCCAAGATTCTCGTGTTAAAGAGCCCACCGGCCTCGGGGCCTGCGGGCCGCTTCCGGGGGGCCGGGGCGCCGCAGCCGAGCTCCGCGGGCATCTGCGAGTCAGACCGAGGCGGGACGCGCGAGGGTGGGGAGGCCGCGCGGCCGGGTCCTGTAAGACCTAATTGGCTCGGGCTCTTTTCTCGAGGCTGGCACCTGGCCCTTAGCTTGCAGACGTGGGGGCGATTTGTACCGTTTCTCCCGGACGAGAGCTCGGTCCTAGGCTTGCGAGGTCTCCGAGGCCAAGAAGCGGCGGGTGGAGCCCGCGAAGTGCGCGGCTGAGCAGGCGGGGCGACTCCGCTCTGTTTTGGCTTGAATCCTGCCTGGCGTCTGAATTGGACAGAAAAAGCGTCGGAGAGGACCAAACTTTCCCCGGGATATCGTCTTCCGTTTGTCTGTCTGTCTGAGTTGTTCGTTTCGGGTTCCCAGGGCGCCTGCAACCCCTCTCGCGCTGCGCCCTGAAATTACCCCGGAACCCGCAGCCGCGGCTGTGGGAGGGGTTGTCGTGGTGCCGCTCGCTCGCGACCATCTCTAGAAATCTGGAAAAATGCAAACCCAGCCCGGTTACTCCGGGCTGTCGCGCTGCGACAAACTATCTTAGCCTCGGGTTTTTACTTTGTGGGTGGAAAGAGAACGTCTCTGGACTTTTCCTGTGAAGGGGCAGTGAAGAGCAAACCGACTGTGTGAATGGCATGAACAGGAACTCTTTTTTTAAAATTATTATTTTTATTTTAATTTTATTTATTTATTTATTTATTTATTTATTTATTTATTTATTTATTTATTTATTTATTTTTTGAGACAGGGTCTCACTCTGCAGTTCAGGCTGGCCTTAAGCTCACTTTGTAGCTCAGGCTAGTCTTGAACTCACAACAATCCTCCTGCCTCAGCTTCCCGAGTGCTGGGATTACAGGCATGCGCCACCACGCCCAGCGGTATTTTAATTTTTTAATAGATTGCAAATTGAAAAAAAATACTTACCAACGTAAATGAATATAACAATAAAAATTGTCCAAAATAAAAACGAAGAAACAATTTACATATCGGTCATAATAGTTCACTGTGTCAAAACCAAAAAACATATTCATATAATTAGAATTCTCAAAGTAGAAAGGAGTAGGCAATAAATATTTAAAGATTTAAAATTTCTGATTTTTTTTTTTTTTTTTTGCGGAACCAGGGATTGAACTCAGGGCTTTGCGCTTGCCAGGGAAGCATTTATTCCACTGAGCCATCTCCCTGGCCCCTAAGACTTTTATTTTTATTTCTTTATTTATTTTTTGGCAGAACCGGGGATTGAACTTAGGCCCTTGCACTTGCCAGGGAAGTATTTATTCCACTGAGCCATCTCCCCGGCTCCCCAAAATTTCTGAATTTAGTTCTACTTATAATACCACATTTCCGAGAAAAATAAACCTTTTGCACAAGAAATTTATTGTATTTTATTTTTTATTTTTATTTTTTGTCTTTTTGAGACAGGGTCTCACTATGCAATTCAGGCTGGCCTTAAGCTCACTTTTTAGCTCAGGCTGGTCTCGAACTCACAACAATCCTGCTGCCTCAGCCTCCCGAGTGCTAGGATTACAGGCCTGCGCCACCACGCCCGGCTTGCACAAGAAATTTAAATAAAATCATACCAAGATACACAAAAATGAAATTGTCCAAAACTTATTGTAAAGAAAAAAATGATTAAAGCATATACATAAAAAAGGATTAGCTATGGAGGAACTAAATTGAATAGCATCTTATTCCACATTAGAAAGGGGAAAAAAGGACCAGGTGTGTAAGAAACTAGACTAACTAAAGGACTATGAACAGGGAACTTTGATAAGCTCTGAGGTGGACACGGGATAAAAGTGACCAAGCAAAAACTTGCCACGGAGCCGGGCATGGTGGTGCAGGCCTGTAATCCCAGCACTCGGGAGGCTGAGGCAGGAGGATTGTTGTGAGTTTGAGACCAGCCTGAGCTACAAAGTGAGCTTAAGGCCAGCTTGAACTGCATAGTAAGACCCTGTCTCGAAAAGACCAAAAAAAAAAAAAAAAAAAAAAAAAAAAAACTTGCCATGTATGTAAATGAGAATGGCCTTCGTTCGGGGAGGGCTGGCTGGCTGAGGGAGTGACTGATCTTCACACGGCCAGTGGAGTATGGAGAGTAGTAACCGGGAGACGGGTCACCCAGACCAGTTCCCCTTTATTATTATTACTAGCTCTGTGCAAATCGAACGTTGCCTCAGTGGCTCAGGACGTATGTCTGTGGAAGCCCCGACTGTGTACTGATCCTGAAAGAACAGTCTCTGAGGACCAAGCTCCCTGGGCTGCTGTCAGCTCCCGATGAGGGCGATCCACATGCTGTGGCACGGCTTGACACGGCTAGCCTACCTTGCTCCGCTCCCGGAGCTGCATTTCCCACGAAGTATCCGTCCTCTCCTGTGACTGTGGAAAATTGGAGGAGAGGGGGACATGTCGTCCTCCAGTTCTCTGGTCCTGCAGTGAGACGACACTGGTAGAGCACGGGAGAAACCTCCCATTCACTTTAGTGGACACCCCCTTTTCCACGAGAGTTTTGTACAATCGGAGAAACCTTAATTATGTTACTAGAATCGGTGTGTAGAACGCATCGCCCAACCTGGGACAACTGCCAACAGGTCCTCTTGACCTTATTTACTTCAGAGTAAACAGGATTCAGAGAGTAGCAGAGGAGCAAGTGAAATTAGAACTGTGGAGGACGTTGCAGGAGGCGGCAGCAGTGGCACAAATTCTACCCAGGGAGGAGCCTAATGGGAATTATAATCCAGAGGAGAAAATAAAAGCCTTAAAGGATCATCATATAGCCCTAAGGGATGGGTTCCTGGCCACAGTGAGGCATCCTACTAACTTACAATGTGGCACAAGTGTGCCAGGGACGGAATGAGAGCCCCGTGACTTTTCTAGAGCGTCTCCTTTCCATCTAGAGGCCCCTGCGTGCTCACACTCTTAATGTGGCATTTGTCACTCATCAGCCCGTGATATGCAACAGGCTACAGAAATTAGAAGGTTTTGCAGAGAAGAACATATTGGAGCTAACAGAGATAGAAGATTTCATAACAGAGAGGATGCAGAATGGAAATAGAGGCAGGAAAAGAAAAAGCTGATAGCAGCTACGTGTAGAAAGGAGGCACAGTTTAGACTTGGAGACAAAGGACAAAAGAACAGGTGGGGGGTCACCATGCCCCCTTGGATCTGAATCAGTGTGCTTATTGGAAAGGGACACTTTAAGAGAAAGTGTTCAAAGCTGGTTAGCAAAGAGAAGAGGGAAACAAACAAACATGTGCTTGTGATAGATGAATGAATGAGTCAGATTGACAGGGGACATGGGTCCCATTTCTCAGCCCTGGGGAACCCATGCTGACAGAAAAGATTGAGGGAAGGCCTGTGAGTTTCCCAGTTGACAAAGGGACAGATTTATCTGTAGTAACTCAACCCATTGCTCTGTTCCTGGACCAGACTGTACAGGTACAGGGTACAACTGGCCAGACCTCTTCATATTCTCTCTGTGAACTATGACAGGTTCAGCTGGGAAAACATATAGCTAGCCACTCATTCTTACTTATGCCAGACTGCCCTTTCCCTCTACGGTGTTGAGACCTCCTCCAAAAGCTTCATGCTCAAGTCTCTTTTTCTCCAAAAGGCACAGCTGTCACCACTGGTGTTAGTGACAGCTGTGCTCCAGGAGCCTGCCTTTTAATCATCTTTTCCTCTTCAAGAAGAATACTGCCTGATGGATGTCACTGAAGATAACCTGTGGTGCCACAGATTCTCCCCGAGTGAACTCAGGTTTGGTGGGAAGTCATCCTGCCTGGTTGGATGGTCCACATTCCTCCTGTGATAGTGGACTTTGTTGGGCATGCTAAGCCGGTCTGCTTGAGGCCGTACCCTCAAGCTGTGAGGCTCAGAAAGGCATAAAGCCCCACATCCAGAGACTTCTCCAGGCTGCAATATTGAGAGAATGCCAGTCTCCTGGGAACATTCCTTTCCTTCTGGTTCGAAAGCTGGGTACAAATGAGTATTGGCCTGTGCAGGATTTGAGGGCTGCAAATGCCCTAACAGTGACCTTGCACCCCACTGTACGTAAGCCCTATACTCTGTTGAGTCTACTCCCTCCCAGTCAGGTCTGATATACTGTCTTAGATTCAAAAGATACATTCTTTTGTATTCCCTTGTCAGTTGTTTCCCAGGAATTGTTTGCCTTTGAATGGGAGGATCCAGAAGGGGGGATGCAAGTGCCAGCTGACATGGATACCCTTACACAAGGACTTAAGAACTCACATACTACTTTTGGAGAAGCCTTATTGAAGGATCTGGTGCCTTCTGATGAAAACAATCCTAACTTTTTTTTTTTGCAGTATGTAGATGATCTGTTGTTGGCACTGAGACCCGGGAGTTACCTGAAAAAGGGACAAAGAAGTTACTAGAGCTATTGCAAGATATGGGGTACCAGGTCTCTAAGAAAAAGGCTCAAATATGTGTTCAAACTGAAATTCCTTGGGTTCACCCTGACAGGAGGAACCCATGCCCTCTCGAGCTCCCCATTCAAGGCTGAATGGGTTGAGAACCTGAAAAGAGTTATGAGAATTCCTGGGAACGATGAGTTATTGCTGTTTGTGGATGCCAAGTCTTGCTTCTATTGCTGAATCCTTATATGAGGCCCTAAAGGGAGGTAATAGCCTCCCCTTAGACTGGAACTCTGAATGGAAAAAAGCATTTGAAGGCTTAAAGAAAGAGCTGCTGAGGGTCTCCGCTCTGGCTCTACCAGATATCACTAAGCCCTTTCAGCTATCTGTTCATGAAAAAGAAGGAATTGAAAGAGAGTCTTGACTTAGGACCATAGAAGCACCCCATGGCCTATCTATCCAAAAGACTGGATCATGTGGTTATTGGATGTATTGGTAAAAGAAACTGATAAATTAACTCTGGGACAGAAATTGAGTGTGTTTGTGCCCCATGTGATGGAGATGCTGCCGCAGGGCCCTGGTAGAAGGTGGCTCTCTGGTACCAGGCAGCCCTCCTTGAGGACTCATATTTACGTTTTAAGGCTGTACAGGCCATTAACCCTGCTTCTCTTCTGGCAACATCACTGGGGCCCCCAAAATATGATTTCATAGGGACCATTAAGGCTATTTATTCTGCAAGACCTGACCTGCAGGACATATCTCTCCAAAACCCAAATTTCATCTGTTCTTGGATGGGAGCAGTATGGTAATAGATGGGGGATGGAGGGTGGGAACAGCAATCATGACTGTGGAACTGACAGTTTGGTCAGTCAGGAGTACTGCCTCCTGGGACTTTAGATCAAAAGGCCCAACTAATTGCACTTACCTGGGCTTTGGAACTAGGGAAAGACAAGAGGCTAAATGTTTTTAAGGATTCTTGGTATGCACTTGCTACTTTACACGTACATGGTGCCATCTACCAGGAAAGAGGTCTCCTAACCTCAAGAGGAAAAAGACATTAAAAATTCACAAGTGATTGTAAACTTCTTACAGGCAGTGTGGTGGCCCACTGAAAGGGCAGTAACAACTAGGCTCCCATCTTATTGAAAAGATTTTGCATGTCAAAAGAAATCACCAACAGAATGAAAAGAAAACCCATTAATTGGGAAAAAATTTTAGCCAACTGTCCCTCAGGCAAAAGATTTCTATCTAGGGGCCAGGGAGATGGCTCAGCAGAATAAGTGCTTCCCTAGGCAAGTGCAAGGGCCTAAATTCAATCCCTGGTTCCACAAAAAAAAAAAAAAAAAGAAAAAAAAGACATATCTAGAAAATATAAATAATTTTGAAGTACCAGCCCCCAAAATTCAAAGCCCCAATTAAAAACTGGGTAATTCTTTGCTGAGGGGGGCCATCTTGTGGATTACAGAATGCTTAGCAATATCCCTGACTTCCACCCACTCAATATCATTCTACTCCCCAAGTTGTAACATAAATGCCATTGCCAAATGTCCCTATTTGATATTAAATCATCCCTAGGTTAAGAACCACTGATCTGTTTCTGATTTCAGCTTCACTATCCTAATTCATCCCTTGCAGAGCTTCCGGAGTTCTAGGCTAGCAACACTGGCCATCCCCGTGAGCTCATTAGTAGAAAAGCAGAATTACTCAGGCATGATGGTGCACTCTGGGGGCTTTAGTAGAAGGATAGCAAAATACTGTCATCACCCCAAATGAAGACCCCAACCGGAAATTAGGCAGTCACTTCCCAGCCTTTCTCTAGACTGGAAAACACCAGAACATTAACTTAAACTAACTACAGAATTTAAAGATACAAAGCAAATATCTAAAAATACTTTTTTTCTGAATAATTTAGAACAACTGATTTTTTTTGGTCAGAACCGAGTATTGAACTCAGGCCCTTGTGCTTGTCAGGGAAGTGATTATCCCACTGAGCCATCTCCCCAGCCCTTAAAAATACTTTTTTAAAAAAAGACTACATCCAGATTGGCCTGGAGCTCACTCTAGCTTCAAACTCACAGGAAGCCTCCTGTGTTAGCCTTGTGAGTGCTGGGATTAGAGGACTAAAATGTACAGCTAAAAAGACTGTACATTTTGATCTAGTCACACCAAAAAAGACTCAGAAGCATAATGTTCTCAACCATCTAATTTTTATTAACTATTTTATATACATTAATACCAAGTAGTAAAAACTGTTAAAAACATGCCAAGAATTTCTTACAGTGAACAAACAAAATGATCATTTTTATTTTACACAAAGTAGTGAAAATAAGATGATAAAATAGTTACAGCTACATAAAAATATGTACAAAGATTCAAGACAGATTTTATTATTTGGCTTATAACACTATGTGTAAATGCTGCATACACAAAAAGGATGCAATTTTCAGAAAAATGTGCCCAAAACCCTTTTTTTTACAATTCAAAAATAAAGTCATTGACAATACTAATTACAACTTACAGCCAATTCTTGGTATAATTCCAACTGGACAGGTAAATTAAACATCATACTTTTTTTTTCCCCCTAACTGCTGGGAATGGAACCCATGGCCTAGAGAATGCTAGACAAACATTCTATTACTAAGCTAAACCTTCAGCCCAACATTGTGCTTGTGCACTGCAGTCAGGTTCTCACTCTTGTATTACAGGTTGTTCTCAAACTCTTGATTTTCCTGTCTCAGCCTCCTGGGTGCTGAAATTACAGACATATACCACCATGCCTGGAAATTATGCATTTAAAATGTAAGGCTTACAGATAAAAATATATACTGAAACATCTGAAAATTAATTAAGAAAGGTTTGTCCATGTCCTTCCAGATTTTGGAAACACACTAGAAAAAGTGAATGATGAAGATATGGTTCTTTGGAAAATTATACTGGAAAACATCGAGGGTGACTCATTAGTCAAACCTCAATGGGAAACGTATGATACATAATAATAATCAGAATAAAGACAGAAAGTAGTAAGTTGTTATACCTATTTTTATATGGTTTTATCAGCTCTTAGGGAACTAGTAAAAATGACTGATTTCACGATAACCTCAGAAAAGGTAAACTGCCAGGAGCGATGGCATGCACCTGTAATCCCATCACTTGGGAGGCTGAGGTAGGATTGCTGTGAGTTCAAGGCCAGCCTGAACTGTATAGTGAAACTTTGTCTCAAAAAGAAGAAAAAAAAGAAAGGTGTATCATACATGATGGTGCTACTATTTTTTTTTTTTTTTATTGTATTTTAGGGAAGGGCCTACAGGGTGTTCAGGGTCTTACTACTAGATCTGACTCATACTGATTCACCTGTTTACAGCCTCTCAAGAGTTGGGATTACAGGCACACACCACCATGCCCAGTGTCAACTGCCATCTCAGCGTGCCCCGGGGGCAGAGCTGGCACAGCAGGCCCGGGGATTGAACCCTTGTCTCCTAACCTGCTTGCAGGTATTTTAATCCACTGAGCTATTTGGTTGGCCCAGTGCTACCTTATTAAAGAGATTTAGTACATTCTTTTTTTTTGAGACAAGGTCTCATATATACTTCAAGTGGGTCTTGAATTCAAGGTGATCCTTCTGCTTCAGTCTCCTGAGTGCTGGGATTACAAAAACATGTAATATAGCAGGGTGTGGTGGTGCATGCCTGTAATCCCAGCACTGGGGAGGCTGAGGCAGGAGGATTGTTGTGAGTTCGAGATCAGCCTGAGCTACAAAGTGAGCTTAAAGCCAGCCTGAACTGCATAGGGAGACCCTGTCTCAAAAAGACAAAAAAAAAAAAAAAAAAAAAAAAAAAAAAAAAAAAAAATTAATGTATAATAATTTCATCTGAATCTTGAGAAGCAGCTTCCTATTTTCAGAACTGCCTGGTTTAATATAATAATCATATATAATTAAGTTAATGCCATATATAAAAAAGATAGTAGCTTAAAAAAAGAGTAAGTACTTTTTCACTGGTTATAATACCAGGCTAAGAGGCTCAAGACTAGAAAGCAAGGAGCAGGGGCAGGGCAGGGCTCAGTACCAAGCTGCTCATGCTCAGGGAGAGGAGAAGCACAAGGAATCCAGGTAACTCACAATGGTAGTGGCACCTGGAATTGGGGTGCACAGTGCAGCAGGAATAGACTTGGCCATGTACTATGAATCAACCCCTAACTTCAATAACAAATTGAAAATATAAACACTCTCAAGAATACTTACTAAAATTAGATTATTTATATTAATATTAGAAAGCACAGAAGATTTATTTTTAACAGAGAGCTAAAAATTCATGTTTCTCCTTTATTTTAAAAACCCTATGAACAAACACTTTTAAAATCCTATTATGATAAGTGTTTATAATGGCACTTAGAACATTCCTTTCCAATTCAATGCAAAATACATCTGTCATCTATATTTTGAACAAATACAAAAAAGGGGCTTAATTCTGATGCAACTGTTCCTATAACCCAGTGATATTTACCATCTACAGAGCAGAAAGGAGAGCCCTAACTTTCTGCAGAACCTAAAAGTGCTTTTATCAGAGATAGGAGAACATCAATGGTTTGCTCGTTCACTGACGACATCCTGTAGTCGTTTAAGTAAAACATCATCGTTTTCTTGGCAGAGGCGCTTGGCAGGTGACTCTGTGTCTCCATTGATGGCCATTGCACGCTTCTTGGTTCTCTGATCACCCTGCCTTATCATGTTGTTGATATCTTTCAAACTCTGTGCAAAATAGAGGACATGTATAAGACTGGGAGAATGTGGAAATAGCAGCAAAGAACTGAGTTAACTGCATTTTCCTGTCTCTATCTTCTATCCAAATATAAGCAATGAGATAGAGGTAATTTTGAATTAGACCAGCCTAAAAAGGGAGGCTAGAGCTAATCCTTTTGGGTAGTTTTAAAACATGGATTTACCTTATAGTAGTAGTTGTAGAAATGTAGTCCTTAAACCAGAAGTAGTAGAAGCATTTAGGAACTTTAGAGAAACATAAATTCTCAAATCTTAAGCTCCACTTTCTGAACTAAGACCTTCTGGGGTTGGGGATGGATCCAGTTTTTTTTTTTTTTTTTTTTTTTCCGTATTTAGGACAGGGTCTACAGGGTCTCACTACATAGATCAGACTTGCAGTAATTCTCCTGTTTTCACCCTCCCAAGTGCTGGGATTACAGGCCCACATCACTATGCCCAGTCTCCATCACTGTCTTGGTGCAGCCTGCACAGCATGAACCCACCAGCTGAACTCTGCCTAAGCAGGTGCTTCAGTCTACCGAGTTATCAGGCCGGTCCTGGATCCTATATTTTTGATGGTAATATTAGGGATCAAATCCAGGACCACTCTACTACTTAGCTACATTATCAGCCCTCTTTATTTTTATTTTGAGACACAGCTTCATTAGATTCTGTATTTTTATTGTCTTGTTTGTTTTCAGTCTTTTTTAATTTTATTGTATGTTTTTGGCTAAAAAAAATGTTTTTTCATTTCATGTATTTGGTACAAGGTCTCATTACCCAGCTCAGACTCATAGTGATCTGCCTGTTTTTGGCCTCTCCAGCACTAGATTACAGCCATGTGTCACCACTTCCAGACTCAGTCGCAGGCTCACTGTATGCTGGGGTAGGGCGGGTGCAGCATGTGGGACCAGGGATCGAACTCTGGTTCCTGAGCATGCTAAAGCAGGTGCTTAGTCTGCTGAGCTACCTCACTAGCCCTGAACTGGTTTTAGGGGAAGTTTATTTAGGAGTCTGTATTTCTAACACACTTTGCAATTTCTTGGAGAAGTGGTCCCTAAAAGCTGTGCATCACAGTCCTCCAGGAAGACTCATAATGAGAGTCCCAGACCCTCTGGCTAGCACTCTGTGATTCAGCAGATCTGTACAACAGTGTCTCAATAAGCTGTGGCTTATGGTTTTAGAAGTCCAATCTGATTCCATGGCAGAATCTCTTCTACACATCCTTACAGAAAACCAATTTCTATGAGAAAGGTCTAAATCACAGTCAACCTTCTTTGCCACATATATAAGAAAACAAGGGGCACCTGTGGGATTGAGCAGCAAAATAATGAGGTAGGGAGCGGCCACTGTATTTGGGCAAATTCTTCAAATTCATACCAGTTCTGGCTTCTAGACTTCTCAAATGTACTTGTTTGACTCTTGATTATAGAAAACATGCCATAGCTAACAGTTCATATTTTATTTTTACAAAAAAAGAAAACAAGATCAATAATTAATTAGAAATCTAAAACCCAGATTTTTAATACTTTTTTATTGTTTTGGCTGGCTCAGCACATGCTACGAGCAGGGCTGGTGCATCATGTGCTGCCAGGGGTCGAACTGCAGTACCCTGTGCCTAAGCAGGTGATTTAAGATTGCTGAGCTGTCTCACTGGCCCTAAAATCCAAATTTTTTTGTAAAGTAATTTAAAATCCAATTTTGTAGTTTTATCTGAAAATCTGTATTATAATTATTTGATTTATTAATTTATTAAATTTTTTGCAGTACCAGGGACTGAACTCAGGACCCTGAGCTTGCCAGGCAGGCGCTTACTCTACTGAGCTGTCTCCCCGACCCATAATCCAGTTTTTGGCACATTTGTGCATCTCTTTTGGAGTAGAGTCTGTGTGCACCTTACCTTAGAAGGGCTCCCATTAAACTTATACAGAAGAGTGCTCCTCGGTGTAAGGCTGGACCCGTTCTTGTGTGGGGAAACATAAATGGAGTGCTGCTGAGAAATGCGGCGTGGTGAGCCTGCCTGCTGCTTAATATGTGGAAAGGGAGATAGTGGTGGGGCATCCATCTAAAATATTTCAAAAATCAGATTTTAAAGATACAAGGTTTCGTTCTTTTAAAAAAATTCTATCATTCATATAAATAATATATTTGGGGGGGGTCTTTTTAAACTAGCTTCTAACTATGCAGTTCAAGCTGGCCTTGAGCCCACTTTGTAGTCTAGGCTGATCTTGAAATTTCAACAATCCTCCTGCCTCAGCTTTCATTGTGCTAGGATTACAGGCATGCACTACCATGCCTGGCTTTATCTTTTTATTGTTAGCATATCTCCCACTAGGAGTCTGTTATATATTTTAAGAATTTATTTGTGGTTGATAAAAGCAAAGAGTGGCCCATTACATGTTCTCAACAATTATTAACAGATAAGCTATAATTTATTTTATTGGATATTTTTCCCCTAGAAATTCTGTAACTAGTAGTAACAATTTCCAGAAGTCGCCAGGAACATGGGGAACCTCATGTTCATGCTTCAAACTAGGGTGTTGCTGAGCAATAAAATGGGACCATAATATACAGGAGACTATGGGCTCAACCACCAGCACCAAAATAAAAATGAAAACAAGGGCCGGCCTAATAGCTCAGTGGACTAAAGTGTCTGCCCAGGTGCTATGCCAGCCCTGCCCAGAGGGTGCCCTGAGCCTGGGATTCAGACTGGGTGTGGTGGCATGCGCCTGTAATCCCAGTGTTTGGGAGGCTGAAAACAAGAGAATTACTCCATCTGATCTCCATAGTGAGACTCTGTACACCCTGTCCTAAATACATAAAAAAAGGAAACAAAGAGCAATCAATGTTTTAACATTATGATAAGAATTTGTCTAAACACACACACACACACACACACACACACACACACACACACACACACACACAGGCCCACATATGGTAACCAAGCAAGTGGAAGAGAAAATAAAGAGACAAGGATTTCTAGAAGCCAAAACATGTAAATAAAATGGCATAGAGATGCAGAAGATTTAGAAATAATTAGGAAAGGGTTTTATTTTTATTTCTTAATTTTTTTTTGTGGTACAGGGGATTGAACTCAGGATCCTGTGCTTGCCAGGTAAGTGCTTATTCTTCTGAGCTATTTCCCCATCCCCTCATTTTTCCTTAATATTCTCTGATAGAAATAATATAAATGGAGAGGGCTCCTTAACTTCATTTTCATTTGAAGCAAATAAAATTAGTTCCAAATGGCTGATAGTAAAGTCATCCAGAGCAAAGCACATGGCATAAGAGAGGTAAACTAATGGTGTAGGATGAATGCAGCCTCTGAGGCTAGCCACAGACCATATTCTCGACAGTGACAGGGACAGAAATGTAGAGACATATACAGATACATATGGCTACAGTCTGACTGCATGTGGCTTTGTGTAAAACCTTCTTTTCTACAGCTTAATTCTGGTCTCCTGGAAACTAACTTGACTTGCTGGTGACATGTTCTAAGTCTATTGCAACTGCCAAAACCAGAATCTGCATAAAAATTTCTTAATATTACCTCTATTAATCACCTAGGGTTACTTACCTCCTTTTTCTTTATATTGAAAACCCCCACTTATCTCAAAATAAAAGAAAGCAAAATAACATATACAAATTAATTGCTGCAGTATATACATATATATATATGTTCTCCTATAGTTCTTCCACATACACATATATAATTCGTAGCAATAAAATCAGAATAAAATTCCTATGACTTCCTATTTTTGTTGTATGACTCTTAAGTTACTAGTTGCTCTCTGATTAATTTCTATGTAAAGAATCAAATAAGCTTTAAATTATGAAACATTTACCTAAAAGACTATATTCAAAATAATCAACTATAGATATAATAAAGTAGTAAAATTTAAAATGTACCATATGATCCTGATTTGATATGTCATATTTCAATGCAAATGACTGCACTCTTCCTACAAACACTGTATTGTAAAATTTGATAAGGTCGCCTCTTTCTTCTTTCACTGTTCCACTAGAAGAGTCAGGTGTTTTTGTGGTCTCTTCCAAGTCTGTTAAAAAGAATTCAGTGCTGTGGTAAGTGTACTTTAATATACAAGTTGATGATCTGAATTACAGCATTAAATAAGTCACAAGTCCTTAATGAAAACAATGTTTTCAGAGTAGGTTCAGCTGTCCAACTGCATTATACACAAATCAAACTGGGATCTAGAGAAATGCAAACATGTGAACTGAAGGTGGTGTTCTTTTCTTTAGGTACCACTGCAGCAAGACTGCCTTCCAATCAAAGCTTTTGAGTTCATTGTCTTTGGTGGCTCCTAAAGAGGTACAGTAACTGGTTGAGGTTTAGATAAGCTCCACAGTGTGCACCATACAAACTTTGATCTTCAGATAACAAAGTGCCTGCAGATATTCCTACCGGCTCTTTGAAATAGATGGAAAGACTCTCAAAGGTATATCAAGGAAGAAGCAATAAAATGTTTGTGTTTATTTTTCTGCACTAATGGTGACTGGCAGATATCCTAATAGTCTTAATTTCCTAAACCAGGTGTGGTGGCACATGCCTGTATTCTCAATACTCCAGAAGCTGAAGCAGAAAGACTGCTTTGAGTTTGAGGACAGTCTGGGTTATTTAGTGAGTTCTAGGCCAGCCTGAACTACACAGCAAAATCCTGTCTCAATAAAAACCAAGTGGCAGGGGTAAGGGTTATTTTCCTAACCACAAGAAGCATTGGACTCAGTGTTTAGTTATTAGTCTGACTTGTAAAAATGACAATGTGGACCAAGCACATTCTTATTTATTGGTGTCACTTTGAGATGGCTTCCAAATCTAGGCAGAGCTTTATTCTACTACTTTTTGGGGAAGAGTATATTTATACATTTAGAAGAATCACCTCTTTAAGTGAGTTAAAAGGCCCAGGAGATGGGTCAAAGGAATAAGCACTTCTCTGGCAAGTACAAGGGCCTGAGTTCAATCCCCGGTTCAAAAAAAAAAAAAAGATAAGTGAGTTAAAAAAGCCATTGATAATTAAAATTGAGCATATGTAAACACTTTCCAATTCTTAATATATTGTAGTATAAACATTAAGAACATGGGTAGATACACATGCTTCTTCACTTTAGAAAAAACCGAAAACTCAAGTGTGGTACATAGGTTCAGCAGCTGTAGGAAACCTCCAAAAACTCTTGGTCCTAATTTGGATGTCTTTTTTCTCCCCATGGCGCTAGGGATCAAGCCTCACGTATACTAGGCAAATGTTCTGTTCTGGAGTTATGTAACCCCTTAACCCTCAATCTTTCTTTCATTCTTGGTATCTTTGAAAGATCTTGACAGAGGAGAATCAATGTGAGAAAATATTGGATATTACATGGGGAATTCAAAATGCATTTATAATAAAAGTGCTGTCCAATAAATAAATAAATAAAGTGCTGAAAAGGACTGAAGTTGGCTAATTTTAATGCCATACTTCTCTATTTTATGTATAGTTTCTCTTCCCCTGTCAGAGTTACACAGTGCTACTGTAATGGGAAACACTATTTTAAAGCATACTTGCTTGGTGGTATAATTTGAATGTACCCATCAAAACTCGCATTGAAACATAACATCCACTGTGAAATTTTTATTTTTTATTTTTGTGGAACCGAGGATTGAACTCAGGCCCTTGCACTTGCCAGGCAAGCGCTTATTCTACTGAGCTATCTCCCCAGTCCTCCACTGTGAAGTTTTAAGAGACCAGACTGAGTAGGATCTTTAGGAGTTGAATGGAAATGGACTATAACTTAGTAGTAAAGTCCTGGGTTCACCCCTCAGCCAAAAACCACACAACAAAAAACAGAGGTGATCAAGTCATTAGGACTTGGCTGTCCTGATAGGTTAGTCCACTCATGGATGAACTGTTCTCAAGAGTAGGTCTGTTATCAGTCAGTTTGGGTGTCTCTTGCGTGTGCCTCTTTTGCTACGTGATATCCAACCCACGCATGGCTTCAAGACTGCAGAATTCTCTTCACCAAAGAAAAAAAAACGACCTTCACCAGAGGTGGACATTCAACCTGAGACTTACTGGTCTCAGGTATTCTATTACAGCAGTAGAAAATGGCCAAGATACTTGGTAATAGCTGTTTACATTAATTTCATCATATAGATAAAATACAATTATTTAATATTCTCTTTGAATTAATTTGTTTTGGACAAGTTTCCCTATGTAGTTCAGGCTTGTACTCACTCTCGCTATGTGATGGAGACCACTATAAAGCAGCTCTAAGCAGGATTTAAAATTAATCAATTGGCTTTATATGTTTATTTGTAAGTCTGTCCCAGGCTTAGGCTCCTTGTCTGGAGATGGGTGACAGATTCATATTAATCTCAATGAGTCAATGTCGCAGCTGAGGCCTGTAGTGGCCTGTGATGCCACGATGCCTCAAAGTTGAGGACAGATGGGCCGGGGAGATGGCTCAGTAGAACAAGTGCTTCCCTTGCAAGCGCAAGGGCCTGAGTTCAATCCTCGGTTCCACAAAAAACAAAAAACCAACAAAAACCCAAAGTTGAGGACAGCTGGCTCCAAACCAAATTAATTAAATAGAGACTGTAGTTATAGTCTGCAGTTAACTCTCCTTCAAAAATGTCAACCTAGAGATAAGGTAGTTCTCTGGTATAACTTACTTCTTGGGAAAGTCTTTCAACTGAAAGTCAGTGTTTTCAGGGAAGGTCCAGCTCACTTCCTGTGCTTTCCTCAGTATTCCCTTCCTTCGTCTGAAAACCAAACAAATACAGGATGCCCAAAGAAGTTCTTTGTCTCACCCTCCAGAGAATCTTGACTTCAGCTAGAGTGTTTTGATCTTCCAGAAGTCCTAAAATCACAGCTTTTGGCCTAGGCAGATATAGCTCAGCAGTATAAGCGCTTGCCTGGCAAGTGCAAAGTCCTGAGTTTGCTGCCCGATACCACAAAAAATCACAGCATTTGGAGTCCATGCATAGTGGTGTGTACCTGTAATCCCAGTGCTGGGAAGCTGAAAACAGGAGGATCACTATGAGTTCGAGCTGTGTAGTGAGACCCTGTGAGCACGCATGTATGCACGCACACATTACCCCCCCCCCCAGCATTTGTCTTTTTGAAGTCTTCACTGTCTACTCATTTGGAAGATTGTGGGCTTCATCATTCCATGAAAACTATGTAGTCCAGGCTGGTCTCAAATAAGTGGGGATCCTCCTGCCTCAGTCTCCCAAGTATAGGGATTACAGGTGTGTACAACCATGCTGGCAAGGGTTAGAAATTTTGGAAGTAGAGAATATTTCTGTTTTTCTAACACCATATATTAATACTTACCAAAAATAAGAAACTATACTTGGTTGAATAATTTAAAACTCTGGGATCTTGGATTCTAGCTAAACATAATTCTTCTTGGCTATCTTTTCATTTCAAAATAGATGTCAGTTCTCCTTTATGTAGGAGAAAAACTGTTACCTTCCCACTTAACACTCTGAAAGTAAACCCTCAGTATGCCTACTATTTTACTACACATACTTTAAGAGATGGAACTTATGGAAGACTGGAAGTGAGAATGTGATCAAGGAATGTGTGTGCATGGTGTTATAGTTGTTATATATCTCTTTCCCCTCTGAAGGTAGGGAATTCTGCCTACTTGCCCTTAATTTCAGGTGCACAGAATATACTTGACTATGTATTTGTGATATGAACCAATGCACTACTATGGTTTTATAAGTTTCACTAGTGCTACTGTAGGGGATTGTGGCTTAGAAAAAACAGAAAACTCAAAGGTGGTACTTAGGTTCAGAAGTTGTAGGGAACCTCCAAAAATTCTCAGTCCTAATTTGGATGTCTTTTTTCAATGTGTTAATTTTATCCTGGCCAAACTAGCTGCAGTTTAGCCTCTAACCTATCTTAGAGATAAAAGACGCCTGGGCAGAGTCAACTCTCCATCACCCTGCTTGGCCTGTCCCACTTTCTCCCCATCCTTGTTAAGATATTGTAAATATAAAAGGGAAAAGAGGGTAAACAGAACTAATTGCAA
The DNA here is from genome assembly GCA_004027165.1 of Ctenomys sociabilis. Taxonomy (NCBI): domain Eukaryota; kingdom Metazoa; phylum Chordata; class Mammalia; order Rodentia; family Ctenomyidae; genus Ctenomys; species Ctenomys sociabilis. The sequence continues at coordinate 71,886 of PVKA01005416.1, read as the reverse complement.
AAAGTGCTACACCCTAGTCATCATAAATTCTGTGACCAGCCCTTGACCCACTACAGTAACAATAACACCACAGTAATAGTAACAGAGTCACTAAATGCAATATTCCATAGTGGTTGCCCTAGAAACCAAAAACATATTTAAGCTGAGCAAAGAAAGAACTCCAACATTTCCTGACTTGTTAATCAAGAGACACTTGGTGGCTAGCCTTATCAAATAAACTGTTTTTCCCAATATTCAGTCTGATGTGGAATAATCTCATCCTGCTTCACTACTACAAATAAAAGGAATATCTTCTTTGGATTACTATATATTACTATTAAGCAATTAAAATGTGTTTTCTTTTTTTTTGTATTTTAGGGAAGGTTTTACAGGGTGTTCAGGGTCTCACTACTAGACCTGACTTGTAGTGATTCTCCTGTTTACAGTGTCCCAAGAGCTGGGATTACAGGCACATGCCACCATACCCAGTCTCAATTGCTAACTCAGTGTACCCTGGGGCCAGGGCCAGCATGGCAGGCCTGGGGATGAATCCCCTGTCCCTGCGCCTGCTTGCAGGCACTTTAATCCACTGAGCTATTTGGATGGCTATTAAAATGTGTTTTCATATAAACCACTGGTAAATGACACTAGCCCTTAGGAGACAGTGTTTCAATCACAAAGCTTATTTTTCATAGATGGCCATTGCAAAGGTTTTTAAAGCATATCTCAATTAATAAAAATGCTTCCATATTTTTTTTCTTAGATCAGGGAGCAAACTGGGGACCTCTTGCCAGGCACACATACTGCTGAATTATCTTCCCAGCCAAGTGTTTCTGTAATTACTCAACAAACAAAAGAAACGGGCCTGGGAGATGGCTCAGCAGAATAAATGCTTCCCTGGCAAGCACAAGGGCCTGAGTTCAATCCCCAGTTCCACCAAAAAAAAAAAAAAGAAACAGATTTTTGCTGATGAAAGTGACCACCATTTTAACTATTAAGTATCACCAATGCTAAAAATTGACTCACATTGGGGGAACATTAAAAGTAAGCAGACTGAGAGAACCAGCAAGATAGCTCAGCATTCTAAAGCACTTGCTTAGACAAGTTTAGGCAGGTACAGGGGACCAAGGTTCAATCCCTGGCACCACATGCTGTGCCAGCCTCACCCTCAAGGTGGGCTGAGCTGGCCAAAAAAAAGGCATGTATATCTATCTTATTTTATATATAAATATAAAATGGTACTTCACTTTTATCCCTTTTTTGTTTAGTTTTGTCAGAGATGGGTATTCCATTCCATTTAAATGTTGTAGGTGCATGAATTCAGCGAAATAATCCAATATATTCCAATAGTCCATACTAGTAGTAGTGGTTATCTGTAGGACTGGCAATGTCAGAAGTTGTTGACTGGAGCCTTTTACAGCTCAGCCTATTAATATGGCTTTATTTTCTATACCTTGTTTTTATACTTTTCTGCTGGATGGTTAAGACCAAGAAAAAGCAAGACCTATATAACAAGAAATGTAACTTTTGTATCTGACAAGGTCAGTCAAATCCCCTTAAGATTTATCCTGAAACCTTGTACTGTAATTTGTAGATCCTTTGTCAGTACCAGCCATGTGGATGAATCACGGCCATTGCTTGACCAATTTGCACTGTGGTGAAAGCCTGAGAGAATGTTTTGTATGTGACTCTCCTTAGGCATACTCTACATCATCAGTCACTTTCCTCTGTGGCCCCATAATCTCCTTGATCAGAAAATTTGGGACTGTTGTTTGCATTTTTAAGCCATAATTTGCTATGCAATCTAAGCTGACCTTCAACTCAATATGTAGCCCATGGCCTTGAACTTAGGATTCTGCTGTCTTCAGTTTCCAAATAATGCAATTATATGCATGAGCTATCTTGTTTGGCAAAATTTTACACACACGTGCACACAAACACACAAACACATATACACACACACTGGGTAGGGGGTGGGGGTGTGAGGTAAGAACTGGGGATTAAGCCCAGGGCCTTTACACTGAGCTATGTTTTTTTTTTTTTTTCCTTTGGTATTTAGGACAGGGCGTACAGGGTCTTACTGCACAGATTGGACTTGTATTGATCTTCCTGTTTGCAGCTTCCCAAGTGCTGGGATACAGGTGCGTGCCACCTTACCCAGTTTCAATCAAGGTCCGCATGGCAGGCCAGAGGATAGAACTCCTGACCCATGTCTGCTTAAGCAGGTGCTTTAATCCGCTGAGCTATTTGGCTGGCCCTCACCTCATTTCTTTTGTCCTGTTTTTTTGGACAGCTCAGCCTGCCCTGAGGACAGGGCTTACACAGCATGTGGTCCCCCGTGCCTGCCTAAACTTGCCTGATCAGGCTTGCCTCAGCAGGCTTTAGACTGCTGAGCTATCTTGCCAGCTCATCCTCAGTTCTTTTAAGCTTTTACTGGACTTGAACTTATAATTGTTCTGCCTCAGCCTCTCAGTGCATAACCATGAGTCTGCTACCATGTCTGCCTCAAAATATGTACTTTTTTGGTGCAGGGGTCTTGCCATGTTTCCCAACTGGCTTTTAACTCTCCTGCCTCAACCTCCTAAGTAGCTGAAATTATGGGCCTCTACCACCATTCCCAGCTGGCTAAAGTATTTGAGATTCTACTCACAATAGTATGAAATGGATGAGAAATCCAATGTCTGTGGGCTCTACTCTTAGGGATTATGCTGCAGTACTAAAAATTCTGAGGAGTCCTAACTTTGTTGACTACTGCAGCTTACTTGCTTGACCACAGTTATAAGATCAAGAGATACCTGCACTGGGAATCTTAGCACATCTCAGGTAAATGGTAGCTGGAAAGCTGGGGCTTTGAGTTTATTACATAGAAGACATATACTGTGTGCACACGCCCTATTTTGTTGTTTGTATTATGGTTTCTGTGTAGGTGTCACCTCAAAGCCTCATGAATTCATAGTTTTTTCTGAGATGGCTGAATCTAGTTTGTGACTGATTCATAGTCCAATGTTGAGATTAAGGCTGAATCTTCCTGAGGATGGACAGCCTGCATACAAAAAAGCAAAGGAAAGAGGCTAGTCTTATCCCTAATCTCTTGTTCCTTTGCTATCTTCTGCCTGTCCTGAATTGCTCTTCTCTGTGGAGCCAGCCAATTATGCAATGAATCCTCTATAAACTGAGCTAAGTAAACCTTTCCTCCTTTAAGTGTTGGGTATTTTTGTCTCAGCAATAAGATAAGTAACAAAGTAACAAAGACAACATATTTGTTTTTCAGTGCTGAGGACTTGTTACGGTTTGTGTCCAGTTGTCTCAGCAAAGCCTTTTGCAGTCATAGGGTGGCTTCTAGAGTTTGGGATAGATTATTGTGGTGTGGATGCTGCACCTGCCCTGGGGCAGGTAATTTGCATTACAATGTAAGGAGGGGGAGAGGGGCTGGCTGCCCGGGCTGCTGCCACTCTCTTTGCCACCCTCAGGGAAGTTTTTTTTTTTTTTTTTTTTTTTTAATTTATTTATTTGTATTTTAATTTGAAGAGTGAAAAACAGAAGCAAAAACAAAAAGAAAAAATGACATAAACAGGTTAACAAACAACGATATATATGTTACAGATTTTCAAAACATGGATAGCTAAATATATATTTATATATTTATTTTTAAATAAAACAATCCAACGCAGGTCAGCAGTCCACAATAGAAGCGGGTTATCCACAGAAGTTGTTGACTTGAGCAAATCAATCACAGCTCATTATATTTAATATGACTTTAGTTTATATACCTCCATTTTTATACTTTTCTGCTGGATGGTTAAAGCAAGACCTATATAACAAAAAATGTAACTTTTGTATCAGATAAGGTCAGTCAGGTACCCTCAGGGTTTATCCTGTAACCCTGTACTGCACTTTGTAGATCCCTTATCAGTGTCAGCCTTGTCGATGAGTCACGGCCATTGCTTGAACAATTTGCTCTCTGTAGAAGCCTGAGAGAAAGTTTTCTCTCCATGTGACTCTTAGGCACACTATACATCATCGATCGCATTCCTCTGTGGCCCCTTAATCTCCTTGATCAGAAAATTTGGGGCACTCCTGAGTTCCATGATGTTACAGTACAGGTTCTCCTATGTCCTGAGTCTTCACTGACCTTGACAGGCTGGGGCCAAAATGTTGGCTGACCTTGCAGCCTTTTTGCAGCCTTTCTTTTTCTCTGATTTTTGATTTCCAAACTTAGGTTGTTAACCCTCTAGAGGAGAAGCTTATTATTACCCTGCAACATATACAGTTCGGTTTACCCACACTATTTGTCTAAATATCAGACGTCATAGACATAACATGGAACATGTATTTTCCACCAAGTATTCAGATACTAAACTCTTAAGTACATATAGAATATTAGGAAAATTTAAAAAAAGGAATAAACACTTACATATATTTACATAGATATTTAGAAATCCCTCCATTTACAGCACAGTAGCATTGTAGCAGGACTGTCTTGTGACATTTTTTTGTCTTATTTTTTATTTATTACCCTTCAAAAAGGGGCAGTATAGTAATAGTTGGTATGTCATGACAAGAAGTACATATTTAGAAGAAGACAGTGACAGGCATTTGAAGCGTGACCCTTCTATTACACTTTGGTAAATTCAGTGCCGTTGCTTGGTTCACAGATATCAGCATATATAGTAAGTTGGGGTGAGAATCCTACCACTTAAAAGCTAGCTTCAAAAATCTCCTGTTGTTTCTCAGGACCACAGTTTTACCCATCTCGTGTGTATAAATGAATGCCCTTGCCCCTGTCATGTTTCTCAGTGTTTCTCCTTGCCCTCTCCTCATTGTCCAATCCTCAAGTTCTCATTCTCCTTTTAATTTGTATTATACATTTCTATTTGCAATTCTTCTTTTGCCTTATACTAGGGAGACTATACAATATTTGCACATGTGAGTCTGGTTTATTTTGCTTATATCTTCAAGTGGCATCCACTTAAATAGGAAGGCTTCAAGTTTATCATTCTTTACAGCTGAGTAATACTCCATTGTATAAAAATACATCTTCAAAACCATTCCACATGTGACTTGCATCTTGGTTGTTTCCAAGATTTGGCTATCACAAATTGTGCTACTCTAAACATAAGTATACATATAACCCCTATGATATGACATTTTCAGTTCCTCTGGGAAAATTCCCAGTAGGGGGATAGCTGATTTGAATGAGATGTTCAGTCCTAGTTTCTTAAGGAGTCTCCACACTGATTTCCATAATGGTTGCACCAGTCTACATTCCTACCAGCAGTGGAGAAGGGTTCCCTTTTCCCCACAGCCTCTCCAACATTTGTTGTTGGTTGATTTGTTTATGATAGCCATTCTTTCTGGGGTGAGATGGTATCTCAGTGCTGTTTTAATTTGCATTTCATGGATGACTAGTGATGTGGAGCATTTTTCATATATTTATTTGCTTCTTTCATTTCGTCCTCTGAGAAGTATGTGTTCATCTTGGATGCCCATTTCTGGATTGGGTCTTTAAATTTAGGGGCCCTGATATTTTTCAGTTCTTTATAAATTCTGGAGAGCAGACCTTTGTCTGAGTGCTAACGAGTTAGTATTTTTTCAAAATTTGTGGGTTTTCCTTTCACTTTGTTGGTAATTTCTTTTGAAGTGAAAAAACTTCTCAATAACAGGAGGTCTCAGTTAATTCTTTCAAGTGTTTCCCATGTGAATACATGTTTGTTCATGAACTCTTTGCCTACTCCTATGTCTTCAAGAGTTTCTCCTACTTTCTCTTCCAGGAGATTGAGTGTTTCTGTTTTAATGTTTAGATCTTTAATCCATTTTGACTTTAGCTTAGTGCACGGTGATAGACCTGGGTCAAGTTTTAGTTTCAACATGTGAAGAGACAATTTTTGCAGCATCATTTGTTAAAGAGGCTATCTTTCTTCCAGTAAGCATGTTTGGTCCCTTTGTCAAAGATCAAGTGGTTGACTGTGTTCGTAGAGGCCTCTGCATCTTCCAGTCTATTCCATTGGTCCTCAGGTCTATTTTGTTGCCAATATCATGCTGATTTTATCACAGTAGCTTTGTAGTATAATTTCACATCAGGAATTGTAATGCCTCCTGTATTGTGTTTGTTGGCCAGGATTGCCTTTGCTATTGTAGGTCTTTTCTGGTTCCAAATAAATTGTAGAAATGATTTCCCTAGGTTTGGGAGGTATTTTGTTGGTAGTTTGATAGGGATTGCATTGAATCTGTACAACAATTTTGGGAGTATGGCCATCTTCATGATGTTGGTTCTTCCTATCCAGGAAGCAGGGTATATCTTTCCATTTTCTGAAATCATCTACAATCTCTTTTTTCAGAGTACTATAATTTTCCATGAAAAGATCTTTAACTTCTTAGGTAGATGAATTCCAAGACATTTCATTTTCTGCAGTGCTATTGTAAAAGGTGTTTCTATAGGTTCTCTCTCAGTGTGTTTGTTACCTGTGTAGAGAAATGCTATTGACTTTTGAGTATTGATTTTGTATCCTGCTATGTTACTGAATTTGTATATCAATTCTAGTAGCTTCTTGGTGGAGTTTTTTGGGTCTTTCAAGTAAAGTATCATGTCATCTGCAAATAGTGATAATTTAACTTCTTCTTTACCTATTCTTATTCCTTTTATTTCTCCCTCTTGTCTAATGGCTGTAGCTAATGATTCCAAAACTATATTGAATAGGACAGGTGATAGAGAATATTCTTGTCTTGTACCAGATCTAAGAGTAAAAGATTTCAGTTTTTCCCTATTTAGAATTATATTAGCCATTGGGTTGTCATAGATGGCTTTTATCAAACTGAAACGGAGGCCTTCTATTCCAATTTTCTGACGGATTTTGAACATGAATGAGTATTGAACGTTGTCAAAAGCCTTTTCTGCATCAATTGAGATGCAGAAATGTGGTTTTTAGTTTTTGCTCTATTGATATAGTGTATTACATTTATAGATTTTTGAATATTGAACCATCCTTGCATCCCTGGGATGAATCCTACCTGGTCATGGTGTATGATCTTCTTGATGATTTGCTGTATTCTGTTTGCTAGGATTTTATTGAGGATTTTTGCATCTATGTTCATGAGGGAGATTGGCCTGTAGTTCTCTTTTTTAGTTGTGTCTTTCCCTGGTTTTGGAATCAGTATAATACTTGTCTCCAGGAATGATTTTGGGAGGACTGTTTCCTTTTTAATTTCACTGAAGAGTCTGAGAAGTGTAAGGATTATACCTTCTGTAAATTTCTTATAGAATTCAACTGTGAATCCATCAGGACCTGGACTTTTGTCGGCAGGCTTTTTATTACATTTTGCATTTCGTTAGCTGTAATTGGGTTATTGAGAATTGTTATATCTTCTTGATTCAGTTTTGGTAATTTGTACCTTTCTAGGAATCTGTCCATTTCATCTGCTTCTTCTATTCTGTGAGCATAAAGATTCTCAAAGTAGCTATTGATAATCTTCTGAAGTTCCACTGGGTCTATGGTGATTACACCCTTTTCATTCCTTATTGTTTGTATCTGAATTTTTTCTTTCCTCTTTTTGATGAGGTTGGCTCGAGGGTTATCGATTTTATTTAGTCTTTCAAAGAACCAGCTTTTTGATTCATTGATTCTTTGAACTGTTTTCTTCGTCTCAATTGGATTAATTTCTGCTCTAATCTTTATGATTCTTCTCGTCCTTGGGTTCTGGGGTTGGTTTGCTCTTCCTTTGCTAGATGTTGGAGGTGCCACATTAATGTTTATTTGTTCCCCTTCTGTTTTCCTAATGTGTGAGTTCATAGCTATGAACTTCCCTTGGAGAACTGCTTTCATCGCATCCCATAAATTCCAATAAGTTGTGGTTGAATTTTCATTGAATTGTAGATATTGTTGAATCTCTTGTTTAATTTCATCTGTAACCCATCGATTGTTGAGTAGGGTGTTATTTAATTTCCATGTATTTAGGGGGTTTTTCTGGTTTCTTTTGTTGTTTATTTCCCATTTCATTGCACGTGGTAATATATAAGATAATATGCATGGGATGATTTCTGTTTTCTTGTATATATTTAAGCATGACCTATGACCAGTATGTGGTCTATTTTAGAGAATGACCCATGTGCAGCTGAAAAAAATGGTTATTCAGCTGTGGTTGGGTGGAACACTCTATATATGTCCACCAAGTCCATTTGTTCCAGGTTCTGGTTCAGTTCTACTACTTCTTTGCTAATTCTTTGTCTGGTTGACCTGTCTTTGTGGGATAAGGGAATATTTAGGTCTCCTGTTAAGATTGTGGTATTGGAGATTTGACTTTCCATGTCCATTAAGATTTGTTTTACAGGGGCTGGGGAGATGGCTCAGTGGAATAAGCACGTCCCTGGCAAGTGCAAGGGCCTGAGTTCAATCCCCAGTTCCACCAAAAAAAAAAAAAAAAAAAAAAAAAAAGATTTGTTTTACATAGTTGGGTGCTCCCGTGTTTGGTACATACATATTTATGAATGTTACCTCTTCCTATTTAATTCTTCCCCTAACCAGTATATAGGGGCCTTCTTTATTTCGTTTGATCATTCTTGGTTTGAACATCATGGAAGTATGCTCTGCCAGGAGCTGTTGTGCCTTGGGGCCAGCTGAGTATGGACTGAAACTTCCAGTGATTGTGAGCTAAATAAGCCTTGCCTGCCTTCATTTTGGGTATCAGGTATTTGTCCCAGCAATAACAGAAGTATAACTGAGACAGACTAAATGCAGGACATTATGCATGTCAGCAAAAGCATTGTATCACTGAGGTGCATCCCAAGTGTGCTTTTTATTTTACTAAAAAAATATTATTTTATTTTCTGAGACAGTGTCTTGCTACTTAGCCCTTGATGGCCACAACCACATGACAACCATCCTGCTTCAGCCTCCCAACTGCTATGATTACAGGTGTATAGTACCATGCCCAGCCCAAGTGTGCTTTTTATTTGTTTTTGGTACCAGGAATTGAAATCATGATCTCATGCTTGTGAGGCAGGTGCTGTGCTGCTGGGCTATATCACTGGCCTCTGAGTGTATTTTTTAAATAGTACATATTTTATACCTAAGTATGATTTGTTGATAGAACCAGAGGTGTTCTTTGTTGTATATATGTCCATGTGATAGCACTTGAGCTCTGGGAATTGGAACATGTATCTGTCTGTACATAGACATATCTGATTCTATTCTTAAATTCCTAAGATCATTATCACTAGACATGATCTGTAAGACAGGTTTTTAGGGCCGGGCGTGGTGGTGCATGCCTATAATCCCAGCACTTGGGAGGCTGAGGCAGGAGGATTGTTGTGAGTTCGAGACCAGCCTGAGCTACAAAGTGAGCTTAAGGCCAGCCTGAACTGCATAGTGAGACCCTGTCTCAAAAAGACAAGTAAAAAAAAAAAAAAAAGACAGGTTTTTATTGTTTGGCTGCTAATAAATTAGTAAGTGTTTATATATAAATTTGATCTTAAACCTTTAGGTTGTAAAGGGAGCTAACTTTTGACTCATACTTCTTAGGGACATACATATAAAAAAGAAACTGCAATCCTATTACTTTACCTTTTTGCTTACTTGTGCTTTCTAAACTTCATTGATTTTATTATTCCAGATATTTGCTGGAAGTTTGTTTTTCATACAGAAAACACAAAACATTCAAGATACCTAGAATTTCCCAGCTAAACTCTGATCTTTGGTTTTGTGGGACAGAAAAGCCATCCAGAATAGGTAAACAACATGCCTTAAAAGCACAGAAAAGGGACTCTTTGTTATTTTGTCTAGTTTACCATCTCATATATTTATAGCTCAGAAATAATGTATTAGGGGCCAGGGAGATAGCTCAGTGAATAAGTGTTTGCCTGGCAAACACAAGGTCCTGAGTTTGATCCCTGGTACCAAAAAAAAAAAAAAAAAAAAAAAAAGGAAATAATTTATTTATGCAAAAAGAATTGAGTGTGGCCTTAAAAAGTTTCCAAAAGATTATAAAAGGATCTCTCTAGTGGGTGATTTTTTTTTTTTTTAAGAAATAGGGGTCTCGCTGTATAGCCCACAAACTCACTATGAACTCACTATGTAGCCCACACTGGTCTCGAATTCATACCAATCGTTCTGTTTCAGCCTCCTACGGCTAATATTACAGACATGTGCCACCATACCTAGCTAGTGAGTGAAATCTTAAAAGTTGGAATCCAGCAGAAACAATAATGATCATGGATATTTGTGCAATTTAAAAAATTGCCTTTAAAGGGTTTGGGTTACAGATCAGTGGTATAATATTTTCCAAGGATGTGCAAAGTCCTCAGTTTAATTCCTGCTACTGCCATGAAAAAAAAAAAAATTATCAGAAAAAAACGAAAGCAAAAAACAGCCTTTGACATAGTAAATTTTCTCTAAGAATTTATCTTAAGGATGTAGATCTAAGAATAAATTACAATGGCAAAATTGTGTCCAACTGGAAACAATCTAAATGTCCCACACTGTGAGATTAAATAACTAAACACATAGATATTAAATAGATTGCTTCCTTAGTATGGATAAAGTCTTGGGTTCAACACCCTACTACTACAAAAAGTAAATGAAAGGAAAAGAAATGGGCAAATAAGACATATAAATATTATTCAATTTTCCTTTCTTTCAAAAAAAGTTATTAATATCTGAAGTTTATTAACATGATAATTGAGTCCAGTCTTACATGTGGTGGCAGAATCACCTATCTCAAGGGCTGGTGAGATAGCTCAGCAGACTAAGTGCCTGCTTAGGTAAGCACAGGGACCAGGGTTTGATCCCAGCACCACATGCCATGAGAGTACTGCCCTTGGGCATGCTGATCCAAGATTGGGTATGATGGTACATGTTTGTAATCCCAGCACTGGGAGGCTGAAATCAGGAGGATCACTATGAGTCCAAGCTTCATAGTGAGAAACTAAGTCCTACCAAATACATAAACAAAAGAAAAAAAAAATCACCTATATCAGTATCAGGTGGCAAACCTTTTAGAGCTTTCAATGATATCAACCTACTGAATATACAATTGCCATAGGTTGGCAATGGCCCATATATTTATGAACAGAAAATTTCTGTGATTGTCTCCTCATGAAGCTCACTGATAATTGTTTTCCCTGTGGTACATATTTTCATATTTCATTAAATGTCCCTTGGGGTTGGAGAGATAGCTCAGAGGTGTAAGCACCTACCTGACAAGCACAAGAACCTGAGTTTGATCCTTGGGCCCACATGCCATGTGGTCTTCTCTCCAGTAGCCCAGGCACACTGTCTTGTCCCAGATGTGGGTACCCACCGTGCAGCCCCAGAACTGGGTGTGGTGGTTCATGCCTGTAATCCCAGTACTTGGGAGATTAAAGCAGGAGGATCTCTGCAAGTTCGAGACCAGCCTGGGGGCTACAAAAGTGAGCACAAGGCCAGCCCAAACTGCACAGTGAGACCCTATCTCAAAAAAAAGGAAAAAGTCTCATGTGTTTTATTAATGTAGATGAGTAGACTAGTTCTATGGAAGCACCTGCCTATTTTTTTGTCTTAAACTTCTTTCTTTTCTAAACATACATGAGCCAGGGGCTATAGAACATGCCTGCTATCCCAGTATCCTAGCACTTCGGAGGCTATGCCAAGAGGACTGGAAATTCAAGTCCTACCTATACAACCTAGCATGATCCCATCTCCAAATAAAAAGGGCTGAGGATGTAGCTCAGTATGAAAGTCCTGGTTCAATTTTCAGTTGTCAAACAAAGCACTATAAAACTCCCACATGTATACTGTCCAACCCACCTATCTCATGATTCTATTTCTGGCAAGTGTAAGGTCCTGAGTTCAATCCCTGGTACCAAATTTTAAAAAGTGTACTATATATAGTTAATTTGAATTAATTTGAATCACTTACCATTATCTGTCATTTCAAAATCATCACTTGTATCATTATTAAATGTTACAATTTCTCTTGGAATACTTTTCAACAGAACACTTCTATATACCTATAAGAAGGGGAGAAGGATTTATGATCCACAAAGAGGTAAAGTTACACAAAATCAAGCTAATTTTAAAAATGTATGTCATATGGGTGATAATCAAGGGTAAAATGTTATCAATTCTGGTAATCAGAATAGGGATTACTGAGAAGAACCTACTATTTAAAATGTCACTTCATTTACTAAAAAGAATGACTGATGAGTGGGTTCTACCAAATAAAAGCAATCTCAAAGACTTGAACTCATTCTCCTTTTTAATTCCTTATATACAAATAATTTGGTCTCACCGGGCTGTCCCTAGCCCATTCCAATTTCTTTTTTGGTGATCATCTGAAAATTTTCCTCCTCTCTGCCCCTAAACTCTTTCCTACCTCCAAGATAATTATAAAAGCATGATTCATTCTATTTTATCCTACAGGTTACAAGTATTAAGAGGACATTCAAGAAGTAGTGGCTTGACCCCATTTTGATCTATACTAATGTCACCTTAATGGTCTTCAGAGACTATCTGGACCTCTCTAGGCTGTTCCTGAGGGATTTCCCTGAAGAAGTAAAAAAAAAAAAAATCTTAGTTTGTTACAAGATTTAATTAATAAATGCCTCTATATGCTTTTCAGATGTCTTTACTCTGTTCATTATTGGTTTATTTTGGGCATTAAGGAAAGAAGAACAAATAGAAGAACAAATCTTAGAGCTCTCCTAGAAGGTCTGACTACTTGCCCTACCTCTAATTTCTGTCTATAACCTCCAGAAACTGAGACGAGGTCATTATACTCCCTAAGAGCAGAGCAACAGGGTTCGTAAGTGGTCAAACTTTACAGTAACTTGCTCATGTGCTTCAGTTCCAACACTAATAATGCAAAGGAAATACTTATTAAATGGTTACATGAGCTACAACATTGTGCAAATATTTTGCATGTCCATGACAAGATTTGCTTTTTTTTTTTCTCTAGTATTTTAGGGATAGGTCTACAGGGTGCTCAAGATCTCAGTACTAAATCAGACTCATAGTGATCTGCCTGTTTACAACCTCTTAAGAGCTGGGATTACAGGTGTGTGCCACCATGCCTAGTCTCAATGGTGGTCTAAGCATGCCCTGGGGGCAGGGCTGCTTGCCCTGGGATCAAACCCCCAGCCCCTGCGCCTGCTTAGAGACCCTTTAATCCACTAAGCTATTTGGGTGGCTCTCGTGACAAGATTTTCACCTTGGCTATTACAACAAATTATCAGCGATATTTAACATCTATTTAAATATGCATTAAAATTCTTTACAGATGGCAGAAGACACTGTAGTAAAGTTAGTAAGTCCTCGAAGTTCACTGTATTCAAACATCATTAGAAAATTAAGTTTCATACAATTAAAGAACATTACTATTATACATATATCTTTTACTACATTTTCTAGGGAAACACATCTTCCTTTAGCAAATGAACAAACAGTATGGCAGAACTTATATGAGTATATGCAGGAATACAGATGAATCAGAATCAGGCAGATTTCTGCCTTCCATTTGAAACTGTCTTTTAAAGAACTATCTCTTGAGTTTAATGGTAGCCATTAAAGTAGAAATATTTAAAGTATAGTAAAACTATACAGGCAGTTTACTTTTTATATGACTTGTCAGTAGAGAAACAGTACAAATCTATTTCTGGACAGTAGGAGAAATAATGTAACTCACATGACTATTAGCTTGGGGCTGATTCCTATAACTTTTCATTATTTCTTGAAAAGTTCTTTCTTCTTTTGTTACCTAAGGAAAATAAAACCTACATTTATCAACTGCTTTTGAAAGAAAAATGGGTCTGAACAAAAACTTCAATTACAAGCTGGCATTGAGAGCAGCCTTGCAGAAAGCCATTAACCCTAGGCCACTCCATGACTAAAAACCACTAACACTTATGATTTTTACTACTTTTAAAGTTCAGGCTTTGTGGCCTGTGGGGCTTGAGGTAATAGTTTCATTAATCAAAAAGCAAGTTTCTATAATATAACTCTACTGAAAGTAATTTCTTTATAAAAAGAATGATATAAGAAAACTAAGACCTGCTCAATCCCCTGCAGTTTCCAGTTTTATTAGTTTTAAGTACTTATTTAAAATAAAATTAACTACATACTAGGAAATGTCTTGTGATTTGCAATAAAACCAAGTGATTATTACATGATTAAGTTTTTAATTTTCAGAACGAATTATAGAGTTTCTAGAGTTGCAGAAACCACGGCAAACCAGAAAGAAAACGCTTTGCACCAAGAAGCTGGAAGGCAACTTTTATTAAGGCCAGTGGGTTGATGGCACTTGAGTCCAAATCATTAGCATTGGCTTCAAGTAAAACAGTAACTTATATACATTTTATAACCAGTAAGTATAAAGTCAATAAAGGGTTAGTTTATAATTGGTTACATATATTGAGTCACACATTGTCATGCAGATGTGTCTAAGACAGATTTTAATTGGAGGGGGTCATTTATCGTGAGGCAAGTCAGGGTCCCAGGCAAGCAAGCAAGATTCAGTGTGACCTTGACAGAGTTGTTTGCCCTGGGTGCATGGTTCTTGAAGTAAGCTATCAAGACAGGATATTCGTGTAATCCCCTGTGTAGTTGATCAGATAGGGCTAAGTCAATTTTATCTATGAGCTGCAGCTATGTAGTAAAGGCCAGTTGAGACTGACAGCCCAATTATTAAGCGATATTTTAAAAATTTTCCCACTATACTATACTAGAATTAGACAAAAGTCACAGTTGTTACTCAAAGAAAAGGAAACAGATTAATAATCCAGAGAATCCCTTCTGTTGTCTGTTACAAAATTTAGTTATTTCTTTCTCTACTTCCCTGTCCATTAGCACTAAACCCATTCTCTACAAAGATGAGCTAGAAATGGCAAAAACCTCAACTCTGACAATTTTCTGGAAAACATAAATGATTAAGTAATAGTATTTATTAAGATCTATTTTATAGAATTTTTTAAAAATTAATTTTACTGGTACACTTTCAAAATACATCATGATCATATTTATTGTAGGTACATATATATTATGTACCTATACATAATATATCTGGATTCTTCTTGTCTCCATTTCTTTTCCTTCTCTTCAACTCTTTCCTCCCTTTTTATTTACAAAAGCCGTTTCCATTTTTTTTTTTAATGTATAGAGATTTTTAAAGAGGCATCATGAAAGAGGTATCATAAGAAGTATGAAAACAAGGCACCATGGATATAGCTCAGTGGCATAAGCTCCTACCTCAAAACACATCCTTTGCCTCAAAAAAGATTAAAAATCAAGTTTTAAAATTTATGGACTGGATATAGTGGTGTATACTTGTAATCCCAGAATTTGGGAGGCTGAGGCATGAGGATTACTGTGATTTTGAAGTCCACCTCAATTATGTAGTGAGACCCTATCTCAAAAACAAATAAGAGAAGCAAGATTTGTACTAATAGTGTTTGGACAGGATATTCTGTTGGCTTCTTGTACTATGGACAACCACTAGAAATATAACAAGGTAGAAAGTATTAATTATTGAAACTGTGCTATAATTCAGCTTTAAAAAATAAGCATACAGCTACATTCTCTTATCTGCTCTAACAGTGTTTGTAAATAGAATATCATGTATGTACCTTGTATGACAAAAAACCACTACAAAACAATATGCAATGTATTAATTATTGAATCTGTCCTGCTAATTTGATTTGAAACTGTCTCAATGCTATTTATTCTTCAATAAAATAAAATAAAATTTTAAAAAACAAATAAAAGACAAAAAAACTGTACAGACTTGTTACGACTACCAATTTGGCTAATACAGTGAGGCGAAAGTTGCCAATGGATGTGGTGGTGCAAATCCGTAATCCCTGTACTTGGGAGGCTGAGACAGAAGTATCACTATAAATTTAAGGCCAGCCTGGGCTCCAAAATGAGCTCAAGGCCAGCCTGAAATGAACTACATAATGAAACTCTGTCTCAAAAAGACAAAAAACAAAATAAAAAATAAAAGTTGCAAATAATTTTTTCAGGTGCATCAGAATTTTTTAAACTTGCAAAATATGCTACTTTATGACTTAAAACTTGGTGTAACAATTGAAAATAAAATGCATTTCTGAGGCAGCACTATAATTCACTGGAAGATAATACAGATCAGAAACTCTTGTACCAGATCATAGTGAGGAAATCCTAAATTGTCATTTATTATTATTATTGGTCATTTATTATTTTAACTTTGGACAAGTTATTTTCAGTTCTGGGGCTTTTCTTTTCTTTTCTTTTTTTTTTAATGGCAGAGCCAGGGATTGAACTCAGGCCCTTGTGCTTGCCAGGGAAGCACTTATTCCACTGAGCCACTCCCCTGGCCCATTTCTGGGGCTTGTTCACCTAAAATGCAAAGATTATTTTCCTTTACTATTATGGTTTGTGTCTAGATGTCCCCCTAAGCCCTCATGAAGTCAAAGAGCTTTTTTTCAGAAGTGGCTGAATCTAAAGTGTGCAACACGAAGATTAAGGGCATGTGATTATTAAATCAGTTTACTAATTGGTTTGGCATGCTGATTGGTCTGGCTAGGATTAAGGGTGTGAGTGCTATCTATCCCTGGCCTAGGATGGGTAGACTTATCTTCCTCTCTTGTATTTGCTGTCTTCTGTTGCCATGGATGGTTGCTCTCCTACCAACCCCATGGATTATGCATTGGAACTTCTACAAACTGTGAGCTAAATCTTCCTTCCTTAACTTTCAGTGTCGGGTATTTTGTCTCAGCAATGAGAAAACTAATGAAGACATTTACCATATTGGATGTCATAGGGTAAGGTTAGATATGTAACTGTTTACATTTACCAACTCATTTATGACCAGTATAACTTTTTTAAAAGACAAATTTCAAAACAAGATAATGGGGCAACAATGGTTGATATATTATGTATTCAGAGTATAAGATATTGCCACTTAATTATCCAAACTATATTAATACGAACTTTCTTTATAAGAAAGAGAAATTAGTAGTAATTTTTTGCTTTTTCCTTTTTTCTTTTCATGCCTCTATTCCAGTTTTTCATTTCTTTTGAAGTTTCTTCCCATTTTACAGTATCTATTGTACATTATGGATCTTATTTATTCTTTCAGATTCTCACACTAGGGAGACAATATGTTTATATATATTCATCTGGTTTATTTCATTTATGAGAATGGTCTCCAATTGCATTCATTTACCTATAAAAGTGTCCAGTTATGCCTGATTGGTATTCTATTACCTAAAAAGAATGTATCTTTTTATCCATTTCTCAGCTGATAGGCATTTGGGTTGTTTTCAGCATGTAGATATTACAAACTATGCTGCTATAAGCATGGTTACACATATGTTGCTGAGGTATGATGTTTTAATTCTTCTGGGAAGATATCCAGAAGGAGAACAGTAGAGACAAATGGGACCTCCAGCCCTAGTTTTTATTTATGTATTTATTTTCTTTTGTATTTTTAGGGAAGGGTGTACAGGGTGTTCAGGGTCTCACTACTAGATTGGACTCATAGTGATCTGCCTGTTTACAGCTGCCCAAGAGCTGGGATTTAGGGCACATGCCACCATGCCCAGACTCAATTGCCGTCTCAGTGTGCCCCAGGGGCAGGGCCGGCACAGCCAGCAGAAATGCCTTTGCTAATCTAGGTCTCTTTTGGTTCCCAGTGAATTTCAGGATTGTTTTCTCTAATTCTGTGAGATATGCTATTGTCAGAATTTTGATTGGAATTGCATTAAATTTATATAACTATTGTGGAAGTATGGCCATTTCCACTATATTAGTTTTTTCTATTGAAGAGCAATAGGTATTTTTCTATTTTCTGATGTAGAGGTCTTTTATATCCTTCATTAGATTGATTTTTATGTATTTCACTTTTCTGGATGCTACTGCGAAATGTGTTTTTACCTTAATTTCTTTCTCAGTGAGTCTGTTATTTGTGTACAGGAAGACTATTGATTTTTGAGTGCTGACCTTGTAATCCAGCTATGCTACTGAGTTTATTCTATCTAACAGACTTTTAAGAGTTTTTGGGTGTCTTCTATGTAGAGTATCATGTCATCTGCAAATAATAATTTAACTTTTTTCCTTTCCTATCACTTTTCATTTTATTTCTTTTTCTTGTCCAATTGTTCTGGCTAGACTTTCTATGACTATGCTGAATAAAAGCAGAGACAGTGGACATCCTTGTCTTGTTCCTGATTTTAGAGAAAGCTTTCAGTTTTTGTCTATTTAGTATGATGTTGATTACTGTTTTGTCATATATGTCTTTTATCAGATTAAGACCATCTATTTCAATTTTTTTTTTTTTTTTTTGTGGAACCGGGGATTGAACTCAGGCCCTTGTACTTGCCAGGAAGCACTTATTCCACTGAGCCATCTCCCTGGCCCCTATTTAAATTTTTTGTAGATGGGTGCTGGACTTTGTTGAAAGCTTCTTCTGCACCTATTAAGATGATCATATGATTTTTGTCTTTGGCACTCTTAAGGTTATGGCGTATAACATTGGGAATTTTCTGCATTCTGTTTGTTAGTATCTTATCAAGCACTTTTACATCTATGTTCATTAGGGAGATCAACTGTTTCTTAGTTGGGTCCTCATCTGGTTTTGGTATCAGGGTAATGCTTGTTTCCAGAAATTGATTTGGGAGTATTGCTTTTCTTTCAATTTTTTTTAAGAGTCTGAGAAGGAGTAGAGTTATATCTTCTCTAAATTTCTTGTGGAATTCAACAGTGATTCCATCAGGGCCTGGGTTTTCTTTGTTGGTAGGTTTTGAAGTACACCTTTGATTTAACTGATTGATACTGGTTTATATAGGATTTTTATAGCTTCTTGATTCAGCTTTGAAAATTCGTATGTATCTAGGAATCTGTCCATTTCTTCCGTATTTTCCATCTTATTAGATAAAAACTTTCAAATTAGGTGTACATGATCTGGATTTCTTCAGGGTCCATTGTGATTTCACCCTTCTTTTCCAACTGTGTGTATGAGTCTTTTGTTTCCTTTTTTTTGATAAGGTTGGATAAGGGTTTGTCAATTTTATTTAATCTTTCAAAGATTATTTTAACTTCTTCCTTTCCTACCATTTTTCATTTTATTTCTTTTTCTTGTCTAATTGTTCTGGCTAGACTTTCTAAGACTATGCTGAATAAAAGTGGAGACAGTGGACATCCTTGTTTTGTTCCTGATTTTAGAGAGAAAGCTTTCAGTTTTTGTCCAATCTTAAATTCATTGATTCTTTGTATTGTTTGTTTAGTCTCCAATGTGTTAATTTCTGCTCTGATCCTTATAATTTTCTCTCTTGAAGGGGTTTTTGGCTTAGCCTGCTCTTCTTTTTCTAGAAGTTTGAGGTTCACCATTAAATTGCATATTTATACTTGTTTTGTGTTTCTGATATGGGTACTCACTGCTATAAATTTCCCTCTTAGGACTGATTTTATTGTGTCCACAAATTATAATATGTTGTACTGCTATTATCACTCAATGGTAGAAATTGCTTAATTTCTTTTTTTGCGGTACTGGGGATTGAACTCAAAACCTTGAGCTTGCCAGGCAAGTGCTTATTCTACTGAGCTATCTCCCCAGGTCCTAGTTTCTTCTTTAATTTTATCTGTGACCCATGGAATGCTCAGGAGGGTGCTATTTAATGTTCATGTATTTATGAAGTTCTTATGGCTCTCTTGCCACTGATTTCCAATTTCATGGCACTATGGCCTGCTAATATGCATGAGGTAATTTCAGTTCCTTTGCATTTATTTAAGCATGTTCTATGAAGTAGTATGTAGTCTATTTTTGAGATCATCCCATGTGCAGTTGAGGAGAATATGTAGTGTTATGTGTGTGGAACACTCTGCAGACATCTACTAAGTCTGTTTGTTCAAAAGTGTGGTTCAATTCTAGTATTTCACTGTTGGTTTTTCTAGTTGATCTGTGTTTCTGTGACACTGGGGAATTGAGATTGGCCAACACAATTGTATGAGTACTTATTTGATTTTTTATGCCCATTTATATTTGTTTTACATAGTTGGGTGCACCAGTATTTATTGCATATATATTTATGATTATTATCTCTTCCTCTTTAATTG
Source organism: Ctenomys sociabilis (assembly GCA_004027165.1). NCBI lineage: Eukaryota > Metazoa > Chordata > Mammalia > Rodentia > Ctenomyidae > Ctenomys > Ctenomys sociabilis. The sequence continues at coordinate 51,850 of PVKA01005416.1, read as the reverse complement.
TTTTGTATTATAAGAATCTAGTGACCCTCTTTATCCCTCTTACTCATTCTTGGCTTGAAATTCACTTAGTATCCAAATAGAATAGTTACCCTTGCTTTTTTTCTAGTTTCCTTTCATATGGACTATTGTTTTCTATTCTTTGCCTTTCAGTGAATGAATTTTAGTAGTAAATGTGTTTCTTGTATGCAGCGTATTATTGGGTCTTGTTATTTTATACAATCTGCCAGTCTGTTTCTTTTGGTTGGTGAATTAAGATCATTAACATAGATGGTTATAACTGATACGTATAGACTTGTTGTGATTTTACTTTCTGCTTTGGCTCTCTTTTTTTTCACACACTGTTTGCTATGCAAGGTAGATCCTTCTGTTAGGGTTCATGGAGTTGTAATCCTTGCTATCTCTTTCTAGACTATCCTTTGAAACATTTTGGAGTGTTGGTTTGATGGTCATAAAATTCCTCAGATATTCTTTGTCACAGAAGTGTCTTATTTCTCCATCAGCTAGCTAGTGTGCCAATTTTCTTTTTTCCTTCTATCCTTCCTCCCCTGCACTTGGAATCAAATTCAGGGCCTTACACTTGGCAGGCAGACACTGTGCTGCTGAGTTATACCAGCCCTCTATACTGTTTTGAAAGATAAGTTTCATGGGGTACATCAATCTGGGTTGAAGTTTGTTACCCTTAGAAATTAAAATATTTCATTCTAAACTCTCCTTGATTTAATGGTTTATATTGAGAAGTCTGATTCTGATTAGCTTTACAGGCAATTTGTTACTTGTACCTGACAGCTTTTAAGATTCTATTCTTGTGTTGAATTTCTGGGATCTTGATTATGATATGCCTGTTAATTTGTTTTGATCCTGACTACTTGGATCAGGATCCAATTAGTATGCCTATATACCTCATTTACCTGAAGGTCAAATTTTTTTTTCTTTTTTTTTTGTCTTTTTGAGACAGGGTCTCACTACGCAATTCAGGCTGGCCTTAAGCTCACTTTGTAGCTCAGGCTGGTCTTGAACTCACAACAGTCCTCCTGCCTCAGCCTCCCGAGTGCTGGGATTACAAGCATGCGCCACCATGCCCGGCTTGTTTTTTTTTTTAATCAGGGAAGTTTTCTGCTATGATGTTTGTAAATAGTTTTTTTTAATATCATTTGTGCTTTTTCATTGACTCCAAATCATTAAGTTATTCTTTTTTTTTTTTTGCCTCATTTAGCAGGTGCTATATTGATTTCTCAAGGACCTTTGATATTTAAAAAAAATTTTTTTTCATGATTGCTAACCAAAAGCCTATCTTGTGTGTGCGCGCGTGCGCGTGTGCATGCACAGGGTCTCACAACGCAGCCCAGAATCATAGTGATCCTTCTGATTTCTGCCTCCCTAGTGCTGGGATTACAGGTTCACCACCACGCAAGTACTCTATTGTGGGCTTAGCACACCCGAAGGCGGGGCCGGCGTGGCATGGGGAACCAGGGATCAAAAGCCTACCTTTAATACCGAGATCCTGTCCTCACATTGGCCTAATCTGTTGTGGATACTCTCCTTTCTTTTTTTTTTTTTTAGCACTAGGGATTGAACTCAGGATCTTGAGCTTGCTAGGCAAGTACTTATGCTGCAGAGCTATGTCCTCAGCCCTTGCTGCAGATACTTTCAATGGATTTTTTTTTTTTTTTAAATTGGATACAGAGTTTCACTATACAGTTCAGACTTGTAATGATCCTCCTGTCTCGGCCTCCCCAGTGCAGGTATTCTGGGGCTGGCACAGCATGGAACTTGGTCCTTGTGCTATTTTCTCAGCCCTTCAGTGAAATTTTTATTCTAGGTATCTGCCTAAATCTGCTTTATAGATTCCAATTCTTTCCTGTGCTGGGTACTTATGGCTTCCATAATTGTCCTGAGCTCCTTTTTTTTTTTTGTTTCTATCTGCTCTAGTCACTAAACATGCTTTTCATTGGGGACACCGTCTCTGCAGTTATCTGAGAAATTTTTTTCCAGAGCAGAGAAAAAAATTGAAATTTTTTCAATTGCTTTGTTGTTATCACTTCAGAAAAGCCAAGTGGGTGGCTTCTGGAATGTCCCATGACATTGCCCTCTGGGTTTGGCTTTAGTGAACTAGATAGCTGGGACTCAAACTTGTTTAAATTAAATGTCTTCGCATTTTCTTTTTTTTTTTTTAGTTTAATTCCTGGGATAATACTTGTATACTGTACATGGTGGATTGCTTTATTGCTAGTATTTACAGCACTTAGGAAATGACTATTTCTAAAAAGTATCTTCCATATGCAGTTGGTTTTGGTGTTTTGAGTCTGTTATAAGATCCCACCTCTTCAATTTGCTGGAGATGAAAAGTTGCTGCCTGTTTTGCCCAGCCCCTGCTCTTTGGCACTATTCTGCAGAATTTTCTGTGACCCTTAGCTAATCTAAGTCTTGGAATAAAATGAAGAACAGCTGTTCAGAATAATTATGCCACTTTTGGCTATAGTGGTACTATTGGCAATGACAACGGTATCTAAATACAGCCAAAAAAATGACAAACTGAGATAAACATTAATTTGCCACTTTTCATTATATGAACTAGATTTGTGGTTATATAATAAAATCTAAAGCAAACAAAATTATATACAAAATTAGGCTGACCTTGAACTTGTGGTGATACACCTGCCTCAGTCTCCCAAGTTGCATGGATTACAGGAATGTGCCACCCCCCCCAGCACCCTATATATATATATATATTTTTTTTTTGTCTTTTTGAGACAGGGTCTCACTATGCAGTTCAGGCTGGCCTTAAGCTCATTTTGTAGCTCAGGCTGGTCTCAAACACACAGCAATCCTCCTGCCTCAGCCTCCCTAGTGCTGGGATTACAGGCCTGCGCCACCATGCCCAGCTCCTATGTATTCTTAAGAAGTGGGAAAGCTGATTATAAAACTAATGTAAGACTCCAGAGAACACAGTGGTTTGAAATTATGATGGTGGTCTAAAGGAAAACTAAGAATTAAGTTCAATGGATTTTGACTTGCTGCTTCAAATAAGGTAACTAAAACAAAGATTTCTCAACCTTTACATTACCTTTGCCATGATGTAAAAGGCACAAAGGAGGAGCTGATCCAAATGCCTGTTTTTCATTAAATCAGGGCAGTGAACTAAAGTGAACTCAAAACATGTCCATATCTTCCTTCGTAACTCATTTGAAACATCCAGTTTTAAACATAAATCACGTAAACGTACACTTGCCAAATGATAGACCTAAGATATAAAACAACACATAAATGAGAAAACATTGAGTAAATAAACTCTCAAATTTATGTCTTACCTGAAGCATGGACTTTCAGGTCTGGATTAAAAATTCCTAAGTTGCTGATATATTAAATTACTTAAATTTTTTGTTCTATAGCTCTAGTTTACTGCTATAGCACAAGAATATAGATTAAGTAAATACTCATTAGAAAACCAATTTAAAAGAATTTTACAGGTGGTTCACAGTGTTAATTTAGCACATGAAAATGCTGAGGCAAGAGCTCAGCCTGAACAATTTGGCAAAACCCTGTCTTGAAATAAAAAATAAAAAAAGAGCCTGGGATGTACCTCAGTGTGAAAGCACTGGGTTCCACTCTCAGTACTGTAAAAAAAAAAATTTTTTTTTTTTGGCAGAACCGGTGAATGAACTCAGGCCCTTGTGCTTGCCAGGGAATCGCTTATTCCACTGATCCATCTCCCCGGCACCAGTACTGTAAAAATTTAAAAACATTAAAAAAAAAGTTATCCTGTTCTGTAAGTATACAACACTAAAAATTCTAGATTTACTTATATCATGATCACTATGGGATCTTTTTTGTTGTTGTTTATGAAGATTACAGTAGATTAAGTTTAGTACCCTGATACTATATACATAGTCTTAATATGAATTGAAACTAATGTAAATGACCTAAAATCCTGCAGGGTTTACTGTTTCCTTGTTTTAAGAATTGGTAAGAGGCCAAATGTGGCAGCACACACTTGTAATTCCATCAATCAGGATGCTGAGGCAGAAGGACTACCATGAGTTTGAGGCCAGCCTGGGCCACCTACTGAGTTTAAAGTCAGCCTGAATTATATAGTGAGACCCTTTCTCAGAAACCAAATACATAAAAAACAAAAAACAATCAAAAGAACTGGTAAGGACTATGGATATGTAGCTTAGTAGTAAAGCACTTATCTAGCATGTATGAGACCTTGAATTTGACCCCTAACACCAAAAAAAAGAAAAAAATTACTCAGCTATACTATTTGAAATAAATCTTTAATGTTCAAGGAATAGGGAAGAAAAAGAGTACAGTATCTTAAGAAAAATTTTTGGTTTTGTTTTCTGAAATACAGTCTCACCATGTAGCCCAGGTTGGCCTCAAACTCCCTATATAACCAGCCCAGGCTGGCCTTGAATTCATGGCAATCTTCCTACCTCAGCCTCCCAAGTGCCAGGATTATTGGCATATGTGACCACACCTGGCTAAGAAAAGTATTTTTTGATAGGAAAACAAATCTACAAATTGAGCTTAAAAAATAAGCTATTCAGCCGGGCGTGGTGGCGCATGCCTGTAATCCCAGCACTCGGGAGGCTGAGGCAGGAGGATTGTTGTGAGTTCGAGACCAGCCTGAGCTACAAAGTGAGCTTAAGGCCAGCCTGGAGTGCATACTGAGACCCTGTCTCAAAAAGACAAAAAAAAAAAAAAAAAGCTATTCAATAGGCTAATATGATACAATGAGAGACAAGTAGTTGACTTCAAAACCATCTGTAATCATTATTAGTACTATTTTGTCCTTTAGCATTCTTTTGTGTTAAGTGAAGTTTTTTTGGTGTATAGTTTTAGTTTTTTCACTATACTTTTGAACCTTGTTCAGTGATTTCTCCAGTGTTTACCATCCTGGAATCAATTTCAGATTTGTACTAGCTTAATTTTAGCTGCACGTAGGGGCTTTAATCCTAGAGCCTATACCCTTTCTTGCCTTTCTGTGGTGTTTTTATTATAAACACAATATCCACAAATGATACATACGATATAATACATGGCTAAACTTATACTCCACTTATCTGTAGTTGTTTTCTTTTTTTTTTTTTTTAATGTATTTAGTAAGGGTCTACAGGTGCTCACTACACAGACTGGACTTGTAGCGATCCTCCTGTCTTCAGGCTCCTAAGTGCTGGGCTTACAGGTGTGCTCCATGAGCCGGGCGCGGTGGTGCATGCCTGTCATCCCAGCACTCGGGAGGCTGAGGCAGGAGGATTGTGAGTTTGAGACCAGCCTGAGCTACAAAGTGAGCTTAAGGCCAGCCTGAACTGCATAGTGAGACCCTGTCTCAAAAAAAGACAAAAAAAAAAAAAAAAAAACAAAAAAACAGGTGTGCTCCACCATGCCCAGTCTCAGCGTGCCCTGAGGGTGGTGCCAGCACCAGCACAATGGGGATCAAACTCTGGTCCCTGTGCTTGCCTAAGCAGGTGTTTTAATTTGCTGAACTATCTGGGCTGGCCCTTATTATTATTATTGTCATTATTATTATTATTATTATTATTATTTTTTGTCTTTTTGAGACAAGGTCTCACTATGCAGTTCAGGCTGGCCTTAAGCTCACTTTGAGGCTCAGGCTGGTCTTGAACTCACAACAATCCTCCTGCCTCAGCCTCCCGAGTGCTGGGATTACAGGCATGGGCCACCACACTGGCCCTTATTATTATTATTTTGTCACAGCATTAGGAACTGAGTTAGATCCCTTGCCCTTTCTAAATTTTAGAATAGGGATCTTGCTAAGTTACTAAATTTCTCAGGCTGGGCTCAAACTTTTGATCCTCCTGTCTCAGTCTCCCACACTGGTGATATTACAATCATATCCAGCTTCATGATTACGGAGAAAAAGATGCTAGAACTTTACCTTCATGAGAGAAGCTAACAGATACAGATGTAGCCAGAAGGATTAAAAAATAATACATAATTTTAGAAAATACATAATTAACTAATATTTGGTTAAGTATGTTTAATTCAAAGTAAATTTTATGTATGCTAGTGTATTTGCATCGCACTGAGTTCAGCAAGCATAAGAATTTATTCAAAGGGTTATTTTGAATTTATTAGATTCAGACACTTCAAATCTCTCATTTTTTTCTTCTTTTTTCCACTAGAGATAAAGGCCAAGGCCTCATTTATGCTAAATATGTGCTTTACTGCTGAGCTATCTTAGCTATTTTTCTTTTACCTTAGCTTTTCAACTCCCCTTTAGAAGAAAATATTCCTACCTCTTGACCTATATATAGTAGGCTATCATTAAATGAAAAGGAAAAGTTAATTCTGAAATAAAGTTCTGAGAGCCTTAGTTTTGTCAATCTTAATTGAACTCATTACCTAAGGTAATCATTTATCATTTTTAAAATAAAACGTGGGAAGTCATGGGGAAAATGCTCTGTTTGTCTTTATTAAACATACTTTAGGCAGTCAAAAGTGGTGGGTTGGGGTAGAGATACAGGAGAAAAGGCTGTGGGAGATGGAGAAAAAGGTTATGTATTTCTCCCACCCATCCTATCTAGCAACTACAGTAGCCCTATTTTCTTGTTTTACTTATATTCTTGGGAAATATTTCATTCAGAGACTTTTTATAAAGCTCTCCAGAGAATCAACTGCTCCCCCCAAGTCATAAATATGATGAAAACAAATTAATTACAGTTGAAAGCAATAGAAGGCAAGGCTGGGCATGGTGGTATGCACCTGTAATTCTAGTACTTAGGAGGCTGAAAATACAACAATCACTATGAGTCCGATCTACATAATGAGACCCTGTACTAAATATTAAAAAAAAAAAAAGAAAGCAAGAGAAAACAAAGAATGGCTCTTGTAGAAGCTGTGCCTGTCTTCTAGTCCATCCTTCTTCCTTTCCCTTTCCTTTCCTTGTTAAAAGGTTGTCTCTTGAAAATTCTTGAGGTAGTTACATCATTAAGTGGAAATAAGCAACACTGTTGTCTGTAATTTCTGAATAAGATTGTAAAGGTGCTGCTTATTTCCCACTGATTTCTCTTACTTTGTAACACTGCCTTATAAATCTACCTATGCCTTTCACTGACATGTCCTGAAATGGTTTTCTTCAATGATGTCAAGTTCCTTTTCCATTCAAAGTTGACTATATGGAAGCTTCAGGGTATATAGGGTTTTATGAGACAGATCTCACTATACAGTTCAAACTGGTCTTAAATTCACCATGTAGCCTGGGCTGGCCTTGAGCTCATCATGGTGATCCTGCTGCCTCAGCCTCCCAAGTGCTAGCATTACAGAATGGGCCATCACACCTCACACCAGAGTACTTTCTTGGACCCTTCTGAGGATAATAGGACAAAGTAAAGTTACTGTGTTAAGTCCTTTAGTCCTTTTAAAATTAATAATAATTTAGGTGCCGGGGAGATGATGGCTCCGTAGAATGACCGCTTGCCTGGCAAGCGCACAGGTCTGAGTTCAATCCAGGAAAAAAAAAATTAGGTATCATTAAGAAATAGTCACTTCTTAATTTAAAGAGGAACTACTGTATTATAGTATCTGTGTAGCTCTTGCAAAGAACCTCACTAATTTATTGAAATGACTTTTTGGTAGTTTAACTTCATCTATGAAATATAGGAAATACTTGCCCCACACTGAATCCCATTCTAGATCAATATAATACAATTGATTTTCAGTACATTCCAGAGCATTCCTAACTGCTTATTTGAAAGTTGGCAGGAAACATAAATTAGATCTAAAGATGGAATGTACTTTAAGCTCAGATCCAAACATAACTAAGTTAACAAGTCAAAATGTTCTATTCAGAGGACACATATATTCATTAAAAGGCTCTAAGTGCATTGCATTATACTGACACCAGATGAAGACAGTGCAAGAAAAAACCCTACAGACTAATATCTATGATTATGGGTATAGAAATCCTCACACACTAGCAAACCAAAATCAAGAATATGGTAAGAGGATTATGCACAATGACCAAGTAGGATTTATTTCTTGAACTTAGGAATAAACTGACTTACGAAAAAAATCAATCTCTGGAATACTAAAGAATGAAGGAAAAAATATCCACTTCAAGGGATATAGAAGAAACATTTAAGATACCCTTTTTTAATGACTAAAAACATTCAATATGCTACTAATAAAAAGAAATCACTTCAACATAGGCCATACACAAAAAAATCCACATTATATTCAAAATGATAAACTGAAAGCCATCATGTTAAGAGCAATGGTTGCTTTCACCACTTACACTTAACATATTACTGGAAGTCTTATCCAGAGGAATTAAGCAAGAAAAAGAAAAGGTATCCAAATTGGAAGGGAAAAAATAAAGATCTCTTCCCAGATGAGAAGATCTTCTGTGTACAAAATTAAAAACTCTAGAATGTGTAAAGCTAGAAGAGCTAATAAATTCAGCCAATATTCAAACATTGATGTTGGGCATGGTAGTAGATACTCAAGAGCGAGTAATCCTCAGTACACAGGAGGCCAAGGTAGAAAACCACAAGTTTGAGGCCAAGGCGGGCAATTTAGCAAGATACTGTTTCAAAAATAAAAAGGGCTGGTGATTTAGCTCAGTGATAGAACATTTGCCTAGCAAGTAGGAAGTCCTGGGCACAAGCCTAACACCCATTGTATCCCATAAAAATCAACTTTTGTCAAAATTCTTGTGTGTCAAAGGACATCATGAGCAAGGGAAAAAGGCAATTCACAGAATAGGGAAAATAATATAAAAATCCTGTATCTGGATTAATTGCTAGAATAAATAAGTGTCACAACTGAACTAAAAAAACCCTCCAATTTAAAATTGGGCAAAACTGCCAGGGAGACAGCTCAATGGAATAAGTGCTTCCCTGGCAAGCACAAGGACCTGAGCTCAATCCCTGGTTCTGCAAAAAAAAAAAAAAAAAAGTAAAAATGGGCAAAACATTTGAATAGATATTTGTGCAAAGACATACCAATGGTCAACAGATCATGAAAAGATGCTCAACATCAGTCATTGTTTGGGAAATAAAAATCCAAACTTCAGGCAAATAATTAAATGTGGGGAATTGAACAGTATCAATACTCATAGTTGCATTATTCAGAATAGTCAAAAGGTAAGAACAACCCAAATATCGAGCAACAAATGAGTAGATAAAATATAAAATATACACACATTGAAATATTACTACTCATTGTAGGAAATTCTACAAGGAAAGAAATTCTAAAAATGCTACCACATTAACCCAGAAAGCACTACGTTTTGAAATAAGCCAGTCACTAAAAGGATAAAATATTGTACAATTTCACTTATATATGGCACCTCTTCCTTTTGTAGTGTTGGAGATCAACCTGAATTTCAGGCATGCTAGGCAAATGTTCTATACTTAGCCACATTCTCAGTTCCCATATGAGGGATGCAGTCTAGTCAAATCGATAGAAAAAAAGAGCAGTGGTTGCTAGAGGTTAGGGGAAGAAATGAAGGATTATTATTCACAAAGTACAGAATTTCAGAGTGGGAAGATTAAAAAGTTCTACAGATGAAGGGTGATAATGGTTGTATAAAAATGTAGATATATTTAACTCTAAATTATACACTTTAAAAATGGTTAAAATGAGCCAGGCATAGTGATACATGCCTGTAATCCCAATTACTCACAAGGTAAAGGTAAGAGGATCAAAAATTCAAGTCTGGCCTTTACAACTTAGATCCTGTCTCAAAATTTAAAAATTTGGGGATGGGGATGTAATTCAGTGGCAGAATATTTTCCTAGTATTTGTGAGGCCCTGAATTTAATCTCCTAGAACTAGAAAACAAATAACAAAAAAAGTTAAGATGGTAAAATTTATGTTTGTGCCTCTTATGCATATACACATAAAATAAAAATTAAGAGAAAAAAAGACCAAAGCTGCTCTCTGTTCATCTTTCTAGTATCAATTAAATGAACTCTTCGCGGATGTTAAAGGAATACATACCTTTCTGTAAAACAGTGCTAAAGACCCAGTCCTCTTTGGCTTTACTCCAGTCAGATGAATCTCTTGTGTTTTGGCCAAACAGGTTTGTTTTGGAGAAGTACCAATTAATGACTGTGCAGTGAGTGATACGGGACTCTCAATTTTGGACTCCTGAATTGTATTCATGGAAATAGGAATCAGTGTGATCTCCCCAGCATCATTTACAACACCTAAATGCACAAGAGTTCTTAGTTATAGAAAGAAGTTGCGTGTTCCACAGAAGCTGTCAATTATATATATTTTGTCAACTACATATGTATGTCAGTGTAATATTTAGGAATATGTTAGAAAAGGTGAGAAAGACTACCAAATAGAACTCTTCTATTTCTACCCTGAAATAAGAATTATTCTGTTTTGCTTTGATAGTTTTCTAATAAATTCGATTTAAAAATTTTATTCTTTATTTTGTATGAGCCTGTGATATCTGTACTTTATTTTTTAAAAAGCATTTTGGAAAAAAAGTATTTTGTTCTGTTTTGAGCATTTAAAGATTTTTTTTTTTTTTTTTTTTTGCGGAAGCAGGGATTGAACTCAGGCCCTTGTGCTTGCCAGGGAAGCACTTATTCTACTGCCATCTCCCCTGCCTCTAAAGATATTTTTAATCAAAACATAAAATTTGTGTTTAGTACTATTTGTAAAATTCAGATAACAAGTCCTAATAAATGGCAATAAATTTGTAAAATGTGAAAATTCAAAAATCAGAGGTCCTTTAAATACAACTGCAAATACAGCTTCTCTAACAGCAATGGGATACCCATCTCTCACAAAACTAAATAGGGGGATATAAATGAAGGACCATTTTATAGTAAAAAAAAAAAATATATATGTGTGTGTGTGTGTGTGTGTGTGTGTGTGTATACAAGTTAGGATCGATGTTCAGCTACTTTCTTCTAGTTCAATGAGAAAGATTTGTACTAATATTGTTTAGACAAGATATCATGTCCACCTCTTATACTCTGAATTACTACTAAAACAATAATATACAATGTACTAATTATTGTAACTGTCCTACTCACCTGTTTTTGAAACTATCTCATTGCTTTTTCTTTCTGAATCAAATTAATAAAAAATTTTAAAAAATCAGTACAGGTTCACAGCAAAAGAAATTTTAAAGGAAGTGAAATTATTCAGTATAATACTGTAATAGAAGATATATTTCATTAGATATTATCAAAATCCATAAAATGTATGATGCTTAAGAATTGATATGGCTTTGGACAATGATGTGTCAACGTATTTTATTAACTGTAATGAATGTACCGCACTGCTGTAGGGTGACATGGGAATGATTAACAGGAAATGTATGGGAGATCTCTACCTTCCTTTCAATTTTGCTATGAACCTAAAAATGCTCAAAAAGAGGGAAGGGGACATTTCAGGTTCAAGAAAAAAATATGAGTTAGAAATACCATGTGACCCATTTCAGTTAGACAGTTCTTAAAGTTTCATCTAGCTCAGAAAAAAATATGAATTAAGGCTTTAAAATGTTACCATGCAATGGAATTGTAACTTTATGTCCTGATGTCCCTGCTACTGTGGCTGTGGCCATCGTTAGAAGAGTCTGCCCAGGTGAAATTGATATATTTTCAGCAGTGATGCTTGAAGAGGGCGCAATTTTCAGTTTTGTCCCCTCTGTCATATTCTTGTCTGTAAGCATCTCCTTTGGGGGATCCTCTCCAAAAAGTCGTCTCTTAGCACTCCCGGCAGTAGGAGAACTATAGCGTTCATGGACAGAAATTGGAGACAATGGCTGCATATCTAATAGACAAAAATAAATTTAAAAGTTTGAAATGTATTGTAAAATAATAAATCAGGTTCACTCATTCATTTGCTAAGCAATAAAGATCTAGTAGCAAATAACATGGTCTTTGCCCTCATGGAACATCAGGTCTAATGGGAGAGAGAGGTATAAAATAAATCACTAAATATGAAATAAGTCAATAAAATGTGAAAATTATGATAGCTCATTTTTCTCGTATTTTGAACCTTTGTATTAAAGGAGCAATATTAAGGATAAGTAGAAGCTGAGTGGCAGAATGATGAGACCATTACATTTAAGAAGCAATCCAATTGGCTTCTGTCTCACAATCCTACCTAGTAAACAGCACCTAAGAAAAAAAGAGAAGCAAATGCAAAAAATCAGTATTTTAGGTCATATTTTGTTCCCTTCCACCATTTAAGCAGTTTAAACAGTAGCCACTGATTTCTGATTTGTTAGATATATAAGTATGTTTAACAGGTCCATCAGCAGATGAGTAAAGGCGATAGGACTCTACCAACCATCCCTTAAATCCAAAGCCTGTCAGTAGTACATTAATCAAAAAGAATGTACGGTCTATGTACTATGCCTCTTGTTCAAGGCTATCTTACTACAGGGGTGCTCTCCATTACCTTCAACTCAGGAGGAAGAGCCAGTTTCTTTAGGCTATTTCAATCATATGTCTTCTTTCCTCAATCACTTCATATACATACATATATATATATATATAATTCTTGTTAAGGAATCTGTATTTTTTTTTATATTCACTCATTAGATAATCTATTTTCAAAATGTATTTCAAAATGTGCCAGTACCTGTGGCAATGATCTGAAGTGTCTGCATTACTGAGGTGACTAGGGGAATAGTAACAGTTTAATAAGTCTTTTTTATTATTTTAAGTGCTATGAAAGCAGCAGCTCTGACTTCTTTTTTTTTTTTTTTTTTGTCTTTTCGAGACAGGGTCTCACTGCAGTTCAGGCTGGCCTTAAGCTCACTTTGTAGCTCAGGCTGGTCTCGAACTCACCAACAATCCTCCTGCCTCAGCCTCCCGAGTGCTGGGATTATAGGCATGCGCCACCACGCCCAGCTAGCAGCTCTGACTTCTTTAGTGAAAAAGCAGAAATCTCCTCCCCTCCCCTACCACCCTGTTTTTGAGACAGTCTTACTACACAGCTTAGGCTGGTCTTGAACTCTCTATGTAGTCCAAGCTGGTTTCAACTCATGGCAATCCTCCTGCCTCAGCCTCCCTTAAGTGGTAGGATTACAGGCTTGTACCACCATACTCAGCTGGAAATTTTAATTATAGCTCCCAAAAATCCCTTTTCAGGAGTCTACTTACATAGCTCATATTTATGGATTCCAAGGCAGCCCTTGAATCTGATTAGAAAGGCATAAAGGTGATCAAAGGGAGATCAGAGTTACAGCCCTACAAATTCTTTGAAATAACCTTTTCTTAGCATAATATTGGAAAAACAATGGTAGATTCTGTAACATTTAATGAATAAATAAGTGAAAAACTGATCTGAACTTAGAAACATGACAGTTTTCCATGTTAGAGAAAAGATGCTTGGAGATTGAGTGTGGTGGCACATGCCTATAATCCCAGTGCTTGGGAGGCTGAAAACAGGAGAGTCTGATCTATGTAGTGAGACCTTGTACTAAAAAAAAAAAAAAGCCCACTGTGAGAGGATGCTTAGTTGTATGGTTAACTATTATTGGCAAAAATCTTTTTTCTGGGGGGCAGGGTACTAGACAATAAACCCAGTGGCCTCACTGAGCTACATCCCCACAGGGTGTTGTTAAGTCACTAAATTACCAAGGTTTAACTTAAAATTCAGTTCCTCCTGTGTCACCCTTTCAGAGTGTTAGGACTACAGGTATGTGTCACCATGCCTGGCTCCCACCTTTCCATATTAATGAAGCGTGACGGCAAATTACGCTGTCTTAGCCTATCATAATAAGACACATTGCTACTAATTCCCCTCAAAGAAATCCCCATTGATTCAAACATACATATCTCACTGTTCTCGCCACTTCCTCAAGTAGTTCTATCTATGTGTCTCTAGTTGTGCAGTTGTGGCTGCCTTCATGCTCTGAACTGACTCAAAATGTTTGCTTTTCCTAATTACTTTGACTTTGCAGATGAGCAGAAGTCACACAGTGCCAGATCCAATGAATAAGGTGGATGAGAACAGTGTAATGTTTGAGCTGCCTTCTCACTGAGTGAACTTACCATTAGCTGACAGCAACATTCAACTGCATTTTAAAAATCATACCTTATAAAGATACTCACAAAAGAGGACTTCCAGAAATGCTTCAGAAAGTGGCAAGAACAATGGGATAAGTGGGTCTGACACAAGAAGTAGCTGTTTGAGGGAGGTTAATGGCAATGTGTAATACATTAAAATTTAACATTAACCTTATTATTTAATCACCCATCATTATTTTGAAACAAGATCATGCTACACTGTCCAGGCTGGCTGGATTGAAATCTGAAATTCTCCTGGCTCAGTCTTCCAAGTGTTTTGTTGTTTTTTCAGTGTTGGGAATTAAATTCAGGAGCTCACACTAGAGAGGTATTTACAACACAGCTACCCCAGCCCACTCTAATAAGTTTGTTTTATTTTAAATTTTTTGAACCAGGGTCACCTTACAATGTCCAAGTTAGCCTTAAACTTGTGATCTTTCTGCCTTAGCCTCCCAAGTGCTAGAATTGAAGATATATATCACCATTTTTGGCCATCCTGTAAATTGAAAAAAAAAAGAAGATACGCAATATGTCTAATGTATTGAATTATGGTGTACTAAAATATTGTTACTTCTCAAAATATTAATAACTGACAGCAGAAGAGTTTTTAACATTTTCTTAAAACTTACACAGGTCATCTTGTACAGTGAATAACCACTAAGACAACAATATGCAATGTATTAATGATTGAAACTGTCCTATTTTTTTTTTTGGTCTTTTTGAGACAGGGTCTCACTATGCAGTTCAGGCTGGCCTTAAGCTCACTTTGTAGCTCAGGCTGGTCTCAAACTCACAACAATCCTCCTGCCTCAGCCTCCCAAATGCTGGGATTACAGGCATGTGCCACCACGCCTGGCTGAAACTGTCCTATAATCAGTTTTGAAACTGTCTCATTGTTATTTGTTTCTCAATGAAACAATTAAAAAAATTTACACAGGTCACAAAACAATGGCCATTATTTCTATTGATTAATATCACTTTGCATTCATAGCCCACAAGTCATTTCTGTGATCAAGTGTATATAAGGGCCGGCCAGATAGCTTAGTGGACTAATGCACCTGCTTAGGCAGATCACAGCAGCTGGGTTCATGCTGTGCTGGCCCTGCCTACAGGGCACGCTGAGATGACAATTGAGACTGGGCATGGTGGTGTGTGCCGGTAATCCCAGTGCTTGAGAGGCTGAAAACAGGAGGATCACTATGAGTTTGATCTCTGTAGTGAGAGCCTGTAGATCATGTCCTAAATACATTAAAAAAAAAAGTGGATATATTAATTTCCATCCATCCATCCATAGAACCTTACCGTATAACACGAATACTGACCTATTACACGGTCAGATTATCTTAACTCATTAAAAAAAAAAACCAACAATTATGTAATACAAAATATGTATTTGTTGGTTTGCTAAGTTATAAGAGAAACTAAGAAAGAACATATTAAAATCTTAGTAAGGCTAAAAATAAACAATTTCAAGGAAGTATAGAAAAGTCAGGGGTTAGGAAGATGCGCTTGCCTGGCAAGCCTGAGTTCAATCCCCAGTTCCACCAAAAAAAAAAAAGAAAAGTCATTAGATGAACTTTTTTTGCAGGAGGTTGAGACAGTCTCATGATGTTCAGGTTAGATGTGAATTCAGTATGTATCCCATGCTGCCTTTAACTTGCAGTGGTCCTCCTGCCTTAGCCTCCCATGTGCTGGCATGTGCCCACATGCTCAATCATGTCAGGTGAATTTAAACTTGTAAAGAAAATATAAGGAGACTGGTGTGGTAGTGCACATCTGTAATTCCAGAACCCAGGGGGCTAAAGCAGCAGAAATCTTCAATTTGAGGCCAGCCTGGGCTACAAAGTGAGTTCAAAGCCATCCTTGACTATATAGCAAGACCCTATCTCAAGAAGACAATATAAATTCCTTATTTGGGGTTTTGTTGTTTTTTCAGACTGTCTCCTAAGTGCTGAGGTTACAGGTATGTGCCATCGTGCCCAGCAATGAGTTATTTTGTTTAAATTTCTTTTTCTCTCTCTCTTTCTTTCTTTCCATCTATCTTATCCATCCATCCATCCATCCATCCATCCATCCATCCATTCATCCATCGAATATAAATCCTGTCAAAATTGGAAAAATAGGAATTATGTAAATAATTTCCTGTTGGGGATCACAAACTGTAAACTGACATAGTATGTCCTAGGTTCTCCTTGTCCTGCCTGCCTTGTGCACTGGTTTAGCACCCAGGTGTGGGGATATAGATCTTGACTTGTTCTCTTTATGATATTAAGTTTGCCCATATTCTATCGCTATCTCTGTGCTGCTCCAGGAGAAATACCTTACCTCCTCTCCTACACTGGCTAATAAAATGCTAGCTAGCTGAAGATGGGGGGGCATCTCCTAAAGAGCAACTGGTGCTCGTAGGTCCCTGCTATGCATCCATCTACTTTGTCTCTTATTTTTTTTTCCCTTTTCCTACTGTATGCTGTAACACAGGCAGGAGAGTGGAACACCATGCAATGGTTTCCAATAACTGGTGCTATGGGAGAGATCACTAATAACTTCCTATTAGCATTTAGGAAAGGCTGTATATGCTTATTAAAAGTTCAAAATACAATTTCTATAATAACTGTGATTTTAAGTTTTAAAAATAGAATAATGAAAGGCTGCAAGGTCAGCCAACATTTTTGGCCCTAGTCTTTCAAGGTCAGTGAAGACTCAGGACATAGGAGAATTTGTACTGAAACATCATGTAACTCAGTAGTGCCCTAAATTTTCTAATCAAGGAGATTATGGGGCCACAGAGGAATGCGATGGATGATGTATAGTGTGCTTAAGGAGAGTCACATGGAGGGAAAACTTTCTCTCAGGTTTCCACAGAGAGCAAACTGGTCAAGCAATGGCCGTGACTCATCCACAAGGCTGACTCTGACAAGGGCTCTACAAAGTGCAGTACAGGGTTACAGGATAAACCCTGAGGGTACCTGACTGACTTTATCTGATACAAAAGTTACATTTTTTGTTATATAGGTCTTGCTTTAACCATCCAGCAGAAAAGTATAAAAATGGAGGTATATAAAGTAAAGTCATATTAATATAATGAGCTGTGAATGGCTTAAGTCAACAACTTCTGTGGATAACTAACTTCTATTGCGGACTGCTGAACTGTGTTGGATTGTTTTATTAAAAATATATATATATATAAAATTAGTTAAACATGTTTTCAAAATCTGTAACATGTATCGTTGTATGTTACTCTGTTTGTCATTTTTTCTCTTTGTTTTTGCTTCTATTTTTCACTCAAGTTAAAATACAACTAAATTAAAAAAAAAAAGAATACTCAACATTGGACTGGAAACTGTTTAAAATAAGGAGTATATAACATACTATAAAAGATACTGATACAAACATTACATCCCTTCTTTATCCTAGTGAAGAAATTGTATCTCTTAGTAATATACTTTTTTTATTTTTTTATTTTTTGGGCAGAACTCATACCCTTACACTTGCCAGAGACGTGCTTATTCTATTGAACCATCTCCCCAGCCCCAAAACTATACTATTGAGACTTGGAAATTTCCCCAACAAAATAATTTTTATTATTTTCATTACTTTAAAAATATTGAGGGGAGCTGGCTCAGTGGAATAAGTGCTTCCCTGGCAAGCGCAAGGGCCTGAATTCAATCCCCAGTTCCACCAAAAAAAATATTGAGCCTACCCCTTCGAAGACTCCCACTGTCAGTCCGAACTTCCTTGACTCTTGGATGGATTATAGGAGACATTGGCATCATAGGAAGATGTCCCTGTACATTTCCTCCATTTCCTGTTTCAAAGTTATTTGGAAATATAACCTATGGGAAACAAAAGCCTGTTGGTTTCATATAGATGAACCCATACATTAAAACAGAAAAAAAAAAAAAACAAGATTCAGTCTTCATAACTGTTTTCTTTTCTTTTCTCTCTTCACAAAATAACTTGCATAAAGTGCTCAATTACTATTTCTTAAAATATTCAATTATATTGACATTCAAAAGTATATAAAAAAGATTTCATTTCACCTAATCTTTTAATTTATCTATGTAAGATACTGTCCATGAGAAGTAAACCCATGGAGTTAGGGATGAGAAAACTGAGGCTCAGAATGTGAGAGTTGGGGGCTGGGGAAATGGCTCAGTAGAATAAGCACTTGCCTGGCAAGTACAAGGGCCTGAGTTCAATCCTCAGTTCTGCCAAAAAACAAAACAAACAAAAAAACTCCCACCTTGATCAATTGCTAAAAAGAAAAAAGAATGTGAGAGTTGTTCATCAGTACAGTGCTATTAAGAACCTCTAATCCTTTTCCTTCAAGTTCATAGCTTTTTTCCATGTTTTTATGGATTTTATAATGGCTATATACTGATGAATATTGAAGATTGACCAGTTAATTACAGACTACTGCAGAAGACCATGCATCGAAGAGGAATTTTAAGAAACTCTTTATTCTTACTGATCTCAAACATTTCTTCCATTAGTTTGGGATTAGGGAAAAATTCAAGATTAGATAAGTATAAGGAGACATAGAAAAGCAATGAAGGGCTGCCCAGTTAGCTCAGTGGACTAAAGCACCTGCTTAGGCACGCTCAGGGACAGGTGTTCATCCTGAGTGCTGTGCTGGCCCAGCCCCTGGGGTGAAATG
Source organism: Ctenomys sociabilis (assembly GCA_004027165.1). Classification (NCBI taxonomy): domain Eukaryota; kingdom Metazoa; phylum Chordata; class Mammalia; order Rodentia; family Ctenomyidae; genus Ctenomys; species Ctenomys sociabilis. The sequence continues at coordinate 33,181 of PVKA01005416.1, read as the reverse complement.
AAATAGCCAATGATTGAGACCGGGTGTGGAGGTGGGTGCCTGTAATCCCAGAGCTTGGGAGGCTGAAAATAGGAGGATCACTATGAGTCTGATCTGTGTAGTGAGACCCCGTATTAAACATATAGGAAAGAAAGAAAGAAAGAAAGAAAGAAAGAAAGAAAGAAAGAAAGAAGGAAGGAAGGAAGGAAGGAAGGAAGGAAGGAAGGAAGGAAGGAAGGAAGGAAGGAAGGAAGGAAGGAAAGAAAGAAAGAAAGAAAGAAAGAAAAGAAAGAATACAGTTATCATATGACCCAGCAAAAAACACATGCAAAGATGCTGAACATTATTAACTGTCAGGGATACGTAAACCAAAACCATGGTGAAAATATAACATCTATTAGGAAGGCTACAAAGATGGGTAATAACAAGCAACTGGCCTCTTTACCAACTAGTGGTAAGAAAAATGAATGGTACAGCTACTTTTCTATTTTTTTCCTTTTGTTACTGGGGATTGAATCCATGGCCTTCCAATTGAACTGCATCCTCAGTGCCCACCATATACTCTCCCCTGTATTTCAACTTTCTACCTTCTTTTTCTTTTTGATGGTATTTGGGATTGAACCTGGGGCCTTTGTACTGAGATACATTCTCACTTTTTTTTTTTGTGGAACCAGGGATTGAACACAGGCCCTTGTGCTTGCTAGGGAAGTGCTTCTGAAAACAGAAGCCATCTCCCTAGCCCTGCTCTTAATTCTTTTCAGATTTTTTTTATACAGATTTTTCCATGAGATAGAGATAATAACTTTATTCATTTCCTTTTTATGTATTTAGTACAGGATTTATAGGGTCTCACTCCACAGATCAGATTTGTAGTGATACTCCTGTTTTCAGCCTCCCAAGTGCTGCATGCCTGGAGTGGGACTGGAATGGCATACCAGGGATTAAACCCGGTCCCTGCACCTTCCTAAGCAGGAGCTTTAGTCCACTGAGCTATCAGGCTAGCCACTCAGATTTTTTTTTTTTTACATTTTGAGATGGATCTTTCTAAATTAATCAAGTTTGGCTCAAACTTGTGATCCTCTTGCCTCAGCATCCTAGAATACTGGGAACCACTAGGCCCAACCCCACTTTTGAAAACACAGTTACCATATGACCCAGCAATAATACTTGTAGAACTGTGTACTCACTGTGTATTGTAAACATGTACTAATAAAAATACTTTAATATACTTAAGATTAAAAAAACAAAACATGTTACAAAGTCTTATGCCTAAAAAAAAATCTTATGCCTGTGTATTTACAACATCATTTATAATGGCCAAAAAATAGATACAATCCAGTATCTACTTACTCATAAATTAATGAAATGTGGCATCACTATGCAATAATTATTTAGTAACAAAAGGAAATGAAATGCTGATGATATGTGTTGCAAAATGGATGAACTTTAAAAATACTATGTCACCGAGGACTACATATCATATGATTGTATTTTTATGACAGGTCCAGCAAAGGTAAATCTATAGTCAGAAAGATTAGCAGTTGTTTAGGGTTAGAGGGATATGGAAGTAATAGCTAAAGCGTGTTGGTTTTTCACTGAGGTAATAAATGCATGCTTAAACCAACTGTGGTGTTCATTGTACTTATCTATTTACTAGAAGCCACTGAACTGTACACTTTTTAAAAAATGTATTTTGTACAGGGTCTCACTATGCAGCTTGGACTCACAATAATCCTCCTATTTTCAGCCTTCCAGCACTGGGATTATAAGCATGTGCCACCATGCCCAGTCTTGGTAGCTAGCTCAGCAGGCCCAGGGAGGCTGGGCTGGTGCAGCATGTGGTGCCAGGGATCAAACCCCGGTCTGCTGAGCTATCTCACCAGACCTGAATTATACACTTTTAAGTTGGTGAATTTTATGGTACATGAATAATATCAAAATAAAGCTGTTGCACCTGCTTAGGAGGATCACAAAGAGTCTGAGCTGCATAGTGAGACCTTATACCAAATATACAAAAAAATTAAAAACTAAAAAGAAATATAGCTGTTATTTTTTTTTAAATGATTGGATTATTAGCCTGGAGCTTACTCACTTCTTCACAAGTAGGGACTTTGTTTGCAGAAGCAGAGAGAGCTTCCCACAGAGCAGAATTGTGACTCCATGCTAAACTCTCCAAAATCTGTTCTTCAATGCTGTTTAGGTGTTTTACCATGTCCCTGGATAATCCCTCCTCTGAGCGAATCACCACTTCAATAACCTGGAGAGAAGAAAGTTGAAAAGATAATGTGGTCTCAATGAGTTTCAGTCTGAGGTTTTTAAGCATAGCTTGCTTCAATCTCACTGTGACACAGAACCAAAGCTATCCCTGAGCCATAATCTTGTGGTTTACTAGTATCTTTTAATTTATAAAGCAGATTTTCTAGCTTTTAAAACATTTTCATATATATTTGGTTCTTTCTCTGTCTTATTTTATACATGAAAAATTAAGGCAATGATAAGTAGAAAATAATTAACACCCAAGACTCAGGTCCGGTTTGTAGTCCAGTTCTTTTTTTCCCCCAGAACCAGAGACTGAACTCAGGCCCTTGCGCTTGCCAGGTCAGCACTTATTCTATTAAGCTATCTCCCCAGCACTGTATAATTTTTTAATGTATTTAGTATAGGGTCTAAAGAGTCTTAATACACAGACTGGACTCACGATCCTTCTGTTTTCAGTCTCCCAAGCACTACACCCAGTCTCAGTTGCTCAGTGTGCCCTGGGGGCAGGGCCGGTAGGGCACACAGGAGATGGATCCCTGGTCTCTGAGTCTGCCTAAGCAAATGCTTTAATTCTCTGAGCTGTCCAGCTGGCCCTGTAGTCCAGTTCTTATCACCCTACTCCTGACTTATTTCCAATTCCTCTAAAGAACAGAATGAACAAACTACTTTAATTGTGTGCTAGTTCTCAAGTGTAAACACCAAATGATAAATGACTGCTGCCAAAGGTCTGGAGCCCCAGGAATTGGAAGCCATGGTAGTTTCTGAGATCACTTCTATACTGAAAGCTGGGGTTTGAGTCAGGGAGTTTGTATAGGCAAGACTGAGGACACAGATTGAGGACACAGACCACCAAGCTAGGTCCCTTTGGTCAAGGACACAAAAGTCAAGAATCTGGAGATCTATTTTTTCCTTACCCATTAAGGAATCTGAGATGACTGACTTTTTCTGATGGCATCCCTCAAACATGAAATTTTGAAGATTATGCTGGTGCCAAAGCAGATTGATATGGTTTAATGCATTTGTGTCTCTGGGGACTATGATTCTCAGTCTTGGTATTAAGTTCTCTAAAGAAGTAGGTAGCCATCACCATATAAGGAGTACATTGGAGGAACAAGATTATAAATTCTACACTGTTCTATTTAAGATGACAGGTCGGTATGGCTTTGTGCTAGTGTGCCTCATCCTTGTCTCTAGAGGCACTGGCATTGCATTAACCCCTGTGGTCAAGAAGCTGTTACACTATAATCCCAGCACTTGGGAGGCTGAAAACAGGAGAATTACTACTAGTTTTATCTATGTAGTGAGACCCTGTAGATCCTGCAGACCCTGTATTAAAAATACATTAAAAAAAAAAAAAAGCTGTTACAGATAGCCAGTACTGTCACCCTGGGCAATATCACCATGAATGAAGAATGTTATGAATAAAAACAGTAGTTCGGTAGTTAATGGCCTTTTCAATAAGAGAAAGGTTAATAAAAATGGACCTAGCAGAAAAAAAGATAAGGCAAGTTAATGGTCACTCAGAATGAATTATTGAAGAATTGGAGAAGTGCCAAGTCCTTCCTGTGATTAAGAAAAGATAAGACACATAACAAAAGGAAAGCAAGGACCAGGCGGGATGTTAACCTTTCTGACTGAGAGGCAGCAACGACCCAGCACGGCCTGTGTCTTTATTTATACACAGTAAAAAGGGCGGAAGGGTATGACAGGCTTGATTGTGCAAAGTCTCACAATTTTGCTGAGAACATGGAAAGTGAGACAATTACAGAGCTATCTGTGCTGTAGTTGACCAAGAGGAAAGCCAAGGCCAACACCTACTGATATACAACTCAGCTAGAGGTCAACCTGTTTATATGATCTGCCTCTGCAATGTTGTGTTCCTTGGAATAGCTTTGCTATAGTCCCAAGGAGTTCGCTGACCTCCAGCTCAGCCGCTCACCATAGGCTCCTGTGCCTGCTTGTAGGTGCTTTAATAGGTTTGTTTATAAATATGGGAAATTTGAAGTTAAATCAGTCCTAGGTCACATATGCAAGTCAGTCATGGAAAAAGAGCTGAAATTGTGAAGTTGTCTGTTTAGCAATACCCTCATTCTTTTTCCTTTTGCTCTTGATTCCAGCTAAAAGTAGTATATATCATCAGAACATCTCTGAAGATACTTTTCTTAGACATCATGACTGTGCTCCTTCAGCACTAAGATAAATATAATGTTTATGTGAAACACATAGTAACAAACTTGGTTATCATCTCACCTTATAAAAATAGAATGGCTGCAAATCAAGAATTTCAATAATCCAAGGAAAAGTACGTGGTGAACTATAGGCAAAGAGCACAATTTCCAAACAACAGGCCATCAAGGAACAATGAAATATATCTTGTTCTAAAAGAACCTTGGGGAAGGAAAGATTATAATTTAGTATTTCTCAGCAATTTTAATCTGTCATTCTATAACGAAACTCTAATAAGGTTAAAAAAAATCAGCACAAACTATATTATCAGAGATAAATTATCAGAATTCTCAGGGTAGGAGTATAGCTTTGTGTGTTTGTCTAAAATATACAAAGATTTAAGTTAATCCTCAGCAACACTGTGGGGAGACAGATCTCAAACTGGTAGATTGTTTTTTGTATCTAATCTTGTTCAGTGGTAGATCTTACATTTAAATGAAGTGAATATAATAAACTGCTTTAAAATCTGAAGAATAATAAATTATTTCTACCAAGAGAAAACTATTAGGATTGGTTATTTTTCTTTTTAATTAGCATAAGTGTTTATTAGTCAAAATGCTGAAATCGAAAGTACTGTAACAGCTAAGACAAATTCAAAGAAATAAACATTTTACTGAGAAGAACCTCTTTCACCATTGAATTTAATATCTGATGTTTTTAGTTTTTAAGGTGATGATAGCATGCCACCTATCATCCCAAATGGAAGAGAAATTCAGGTGGGTATGGTGGCTCAGGCACTAGCACTTGGGAGGCTGAAGCAGGAGGACTGTAAGTCTGGGCCCAGAACATAGGGAGTTCAAAACCATAGTGGATAAAACTAGGAACATTTGTAAATACAAACCACTAAAAGCAGACAGAAAAATGATACATTACTTAGCAAACAGTAGGATAATCAAATATAAGGGCCTATAGAGAAACATTTAAATTTATTCCATGAACTTTGGAGAAGACATAGCAACTGGGGGCATAGGGAGAATGGAAATTAGACACAAGGCAAAGGTTATAAGATTCATGATATGAAAGTCTATATACTAGGTAGAGTCTGTTAGATCCCACCCAGTCCCCTCTAAAGGGTCAAATGATAGACCTACAGTCTATTACCACAGAAGTCTGAACTATTCTCTAGAGAAACTATACCACAGACAGAATTAAACAAGCATGGAAAGACAGGGCTTTGGTGAAAATCTGCAGACTGATTATGAGATCAAATTTCCCTTTCTTGTTCTGTTTTATGGAATCAAGAGCCAGGAAAGAGATTAGATTTGTCTAAAATATTCCAGAAAGGACTATAAGACACCAAAGGTAAGAGTCCTTAATTTTTTTGATCATATGAAGCCACTAAACTTTTATTTCACTCTTGAATCAGTTTGTGCCTTATTCAAACAGAAATGGGCAGCCAAGAATAATCCAACATTTGAGAAAAACTTTTAACTGAAATACATAGGTCAAAGAGGAGATGTAGTAGGTAACATAAAAAAAAAAAAAAACCATATATATGCGTAGAAGCCTAGCACTCAGAAAGCTGACACAGGATTTTGAGTTCAAGGCCAATAGTTATACCACCAGTTCCACACCTGGTCTATAAGGCAAGACATTATCTCAAAATCAAAACACATTCATTAGATCTATATAATGAAAACTTAAATAACCACCCTTAGGATAAAAAAGATAAAAGGATTAGAAAAAAAGGTCAATATCCTAAGTAATAAAAGCTTTGGATAAATCAGTGAGTATATATTATTGAAGAAATAATGCAATAAAATAACCAGTGGGGCTACAGGTACAGCTCAGTGGTACAGTGCCTGCCTAGTGGGCACAGAGCCTTGTGTTCAATCTCCAGCACCACAAACAAAACAATTCAGCAAGAATTGCAAGACATAAATTTCTACACCTAATGGGCAAATGTAGGAATGCCCGATGCATGAATAAAAGAAAAAAAAAAAAAACATGGAAGCACTTTATTATAAATTGCATAACATTAATGATAAAAGATACTAAAAGAAAAAAGATACTAAAAGATTCCTGAAAGGGAGGGGAGGGGGGAGAACAGATCAAGTAACAGTAACTAGGAATACTGTTTCATTGGATTTCTTATTAGCAACATCACAAAATAGAGGACAATGGAGCAATAATGCCTTTATAATTAAAAAGGAAAGTGATTATCAATGGTGCCTTTTCTTTTCCTTGGTAGTACTAGAGAATAAACCCAGGACCCTCACATTTAAAGCCATTTATTTATTTATTTATTTATTTATTTATTTATTTATTTATTTATTTATTTATTTATTTATTTATTTTTGCGGAACTGGGGATTGAACTTAGGCCCTTGAGCTTGCCAGGGAAGCACTTATTCCACTGAGCCATCTCCCTGGCCCCCCTAAAGCCCTTTAAAAGTTTTGCTAAATTATTAAGCTGCTCGGACTGGCATCAAACTTGTAAGCCTCCTGTCTTTGTCTTTAAGTAAGAATGCAGGAATTATAGGCATGCACCAGTATGCCAGGCTTAAATATAGAATTCAACAAAAAGGTCACTAAACAAGGGACTGAAGGTAAGGTAAAATTTTTACTATACCTGAACTGGTGACATATATACTAGCAGATGTGAGTTATATATGTAAAACACCTAGAGTAACCACAAAAAGAAGGAATAATAAACCAATATAAATAAAAATGAAGAAAGATAGAGGAGAGAGGAAGGGAAAAGACAGTTGCCAAGTTGGGGGTAGAAAACAAAATGAAACATAAAATGGCAGACTTAACCCCTAACATAACAATAATTAAACATATGTAGTTTAAATTTTTATTCATTCATTCATTCATTCATTCATTCATTCATTCATTCAGTTAGTAAACTTTTGTAACACATAATGAGTACGGTATAATTATCTTGGGAATTGGAACAGGTACATACAGCATCTTAATCTTTTTAAACCTCCTCTTCCCTTTCTCTTCGTTTCCTCCTCCAATTCTGGATTCCCTTACAAAGGTTCTCTCTTACTGTTTCCTCTTATGTATCTTTTATTTTGCTCTTTATTTATAGCATGGGCTTCATAAATAAAAAATTGTGTGATATTTAAGCTGTTGTGTCTGATTTATTTTATTAAGTATCATGATCTGGTCTCAAGTTGTGTCCATTTTCTTACAAATGACTCAAATTTAGCCTTCTTTATAGCTGAGTAGTAGCTCAATGTGTGTGTATATACATATGTGCACTCACATTATTTATATAAAATTTTCCCCATCCATTAATCTATTCATGGACACATACGTTGCTTCCAATATTTAGCTATTACAAATTGTGTTCCTTGGGGGCTGGGGAGATGGCTCAGTAGAATAAGCACTTGCCTGGCAAGTACAAGGGCCTGAGTTCAATCCCCAGTTCCACCAAAAAAAAAAAAAAAAAAAAAGAATTGTGTTCCTAAGCATGGGTATGTATGTATCAGTGTAATATGATGTCTTTAACTCTTTTAAATACCTAGGAGAGTATTTTTGTTGGTTTATTTTTTAAAGAATCTTCATACTGATTTCCATAGTGGTTGCATAAGTGATCTAAATTTAAAAGATCAATTAGAAGATAGAGATTGATAGAACAGCGTTAAAACTAAAACAAACAAACAAAACCCAGCTTGGTTTGGTGGCATAAACCTACAATCCCAGGACTAAGTTTCTCTGCTGAAGCAGGAGGATTGCAATGAGTTCAAGGCCAACTGTAGCAAGACCCTGCCTCAACCCTAGACCTCCCAAAAATGACCCAATTATTTGTTGCCTATAAGAAACCCATTTGAAAGATAATGACAGATGAGGCTAAAAGTAAAACTGTAGAGCTGGGAATGGTGGCACATTCTTATAATTCCAAAATTTGGGAAACTGAGGCAGGAGGACTGCCAGGAGTTCGAAGCCAGCCTATGTTCCATAATGAGTTCAAGGTCAGTTCTGAATACATACCAAGACCCTATCTCAAAAAAAAAAAAATTAAAATGGTGGAGAAAGACATGTTATGCAAACATTAATCAAAAGAAAGTATGAATGGCAATATATAAAAGTCGGATAACACTGTAGAGAAAAGAAAGCTATAAAGTTCAGACTAGAACATCTGACAGTGACAAAGGGGTAAATTCACAGAAGACAATAATCCTAAATTTGTATGCATCCAACATCAGAGCTTTAAACTCTGTGAAGCAAAAATCTGGTAGAACTAAATGAAACAGAAAATCCACAATTATATCTGAGTACTTCAATAGCCTCTTTCAAAATCAGAATGACTAGAAAGACAATTTGCAAATAAATGGAATTCAGCCATACATCATACAACAAGATATAACTGATTATACCAAGAAAGGCAGAACACACTTCCTTTTCAAGTGTGTATACAAGATAAAGATAAACCTTATTTTTTATTTTTTTTTGTCTTTTTGAGACAGAGTCTCACTATGCAGTTCAGGCTGGCCTTAAGCTCACTTTGTAGCTCAGGCTGGTCTCGAACTCACAACAATCCTCCTGCCTCAGCCTCCCAAGTGCTGGGATTACAGGCCTGTGCCACCACGCCTGGCTGATAAACCTTATTTTGAATCATAAAATAACCTCAATAAATTTAAATAATTGAATAAATAAAGAATATGCTATAGAATTATAGAAGTGGACCAGGCATGGTGACACACATCTATAAATCGCAGCTATTTAAGAGACTAAAACAGGGCAACAATTGTTAAAACCCAGTCTGAGTAACTTAGCAAGACTGTCTCAAAATTTAAAAAATCAACATATTGGAGATTTATCTCAGTAGACTAGCATGTACAAGGCCCTTCATTCAATCCCCATACCATAAAAAACAAAAAACCAAAATCAAAAAAGTAACACATGGCAATCAGTTTAGTGGTTGAGAGGAGTATTGAGTAAAGACAAGATACAGGAGAATGTTTGTGGTGACAAACTAGTTCTATAGAGTAGTACAGTAATTCCCCCCTATCTATGGTGACATTTTCTGAGGTTTCATTTACCCACAACCCTTATCTGAAAATTTTTTTAGAAACTTCCAGAAATAAACAATTCATGAGCTGTACATTGTGTGCTATTCTGAATAGTGTGGGAAAACATCATGCTCTCTACTCTTCTCCAGACGTGAATCACCCCTTTGTCTAACATGTCCATACTGCAGATGATACTGCAATGATATTATCAGCCTTGTGTTCAAGTAACCTTTATTTTATTTAATAATGGCCCCCAAGAATAATAATGCTGGAAATTTACATAGGCTACTGAGAATAAAGTGCTTCAAGTGAAAAGATAAAAAGTATAATAATCTCTTCTAACAGATACAGACCTGCTTTCATAATTTCCCATTATTTTGGTACAGTATCTTGCTACACAGCTTGGAGTCAGTGATCCTCCTGTCTCAGCCTCCCCAGCACTGGGATTACAGATGTGTGCCACCATGCCTGGTTTTGGAGGCTGGCACAGCATATGGTACCAAGAATTAAACCTGGGTCCTTGTACTTGCCAGGCAGGTACTTAGACCACTAAACTATCTCCCTGGCCCCTCAGTCACATTATTTTGTGTCAACTTCTTGCTTTTGGTATAGTATGATATAAACCGTAACCAACTGGAAAATTATGTAAAAGATCTCCTTGTACTGTATGTGTAGGGATTTGAATTGACAGGATTAAAATCAAGGCCTCACACTTGTTAGACAAGTGCTCTGCCATGCAGCCCTTTTAATTTAATTGAGACAGAGTCTTGCTTAATTCCCCCCCCAAAAAAAAATTTCCCAGGAGTTGAATTTATGATCATACTGTCTCAGTCTTCTAAGTAACTCAGACTATAGGTGCATTCCACCATGCTATCTGTAGTATTTTTGTAAACTTCTATGAATTTATAACTGTTTCAAACCAGTAAATTAAAAAATTTACTTCTTTTTTAGGAAATTATGGTGGTATATGTTCCATCAAGATTAAACTGGATGGGCTAGGGAGATAGCTGAACAGCTTAAGTGCCTGCCTGGCAAGCACAAGGTTCTGAGTTCAATCCACAATACTGCAAAAAACCAAAAGAAAAACCAACATTAAACTGGGCATGGTGTAATCCCAGTACTCGGGAGACTGAGGCAGAAGGATCATGTTGAGTTTGAGTTCAAGATCAACCTAAACTGCATAACAAGACTCACTTAAAAAACAAAACAAAAACAAAAACAAAGATGTTAGGGTAGTCAGGAATAGTGGTGCATATATGTAATTCAAGCATTCCGGGAGGTTGGGACAGAAAGATTGGTTCAAGCTTGCACTGGGCAATTTAATGAAATACTGACTTAAGAAATAAAAATATAGTGGGGGATATAACTCAGTGCAAAGGCCTTGGGTTCAGCTCCCAGAACTTCCTCTCCAAAAGAATAAGAAATAAAGTAATTTTTAAAGGGTTAGGGATGTAGCTGAATATGAAGGCATTGTTCAATCCCTAGAACTACAAAAAAGAAAGAGACATAGACAGAGAGGGATAGACAGAGAAAGACTTTAGGGTAAATCAGAAGAGAGAATAATAAGGGAAGATGGGGAAGGAAGATGAAGTTGAAAGACCATATGCAAAGGTTTAGCTTTGTAGAACAATCCTTTTATGCAGCTATTGGACATTATATTTGGTTAAATGTTCAAAAAAAATTTTTTCTAGATAAATGACTACTATTTATAATCCAAAAGTCTCTGGGAGCTGTAAACATCCCTCACTACAAGTCTGACCTAGTAGTGAGTCCATGAATATGCTGTAGACCTTTCCCTAAAACACACACACACACACACACACACACACAAAATCTCTGGGAGGTATGGACCTGAGTATCTTAAGTCAGCTTAATAATTGGAGATCTTTTATTACTAGCCTGAAAAGACAAAAACTTTAAAAAAATAAAAATAAAATCTAAACGGAAAGAACACTGACAGTATACTGAAGATAATGTTTACATACAGTATTTATGACTGCCTAGACAAGGTTAATTTTAGATATGTCAAATCAACTGAATTGAGTTAAATTGTCATATTGACTCTGTTCACTATAAGTTGCTGACCTTTGTAATTCCTCTATCAGAGGCTTTCAGAATACTGCCTCCAGGCTAAGACTTCTGGATCTTGCAAATAGCTAGCAGAGTGGAGAGGATTTACTTACTGACATGTCCATTCCATGAAGTCTTCGTGATTCCTGAACCATTACAGTCTCTAGTATTTTATAATACAAAATTTCTGCTAACTTTAGTCTGTTTACAGCAAAGTCTAAAAGGAAATACAGAAGAAGCATATGCTATTAAATTCTAGTAAGGACTCAAGAACAAAACTTAAATAAACTTTTAAATCTAGTACACAGGAGATGGGATCTAGCTCAGCAACAGAGAAGTGCTTGAGTGATGCTCTGGGTCTGATCCACATTACGGTCAAAAGGAAAGAGCAGAACAGCTTGAATTCTAGTTTTGCGGACAATTTATTTACTTTTAATCCTGTACCAACTTCAGTTTTGTCTTCTTACCTATGTGAGATCCTGGCTGCTCATCTGTTGATTGAGTATAGTGTTGGCAGAAAGTTCCTCCAATTCTTTTCACTATTTTCATAATGTTTTCCATTGGATTCCGCATACAAGATCTACAAAATACAAGAGGAGTGTAGTTAGTAGGAAAATAACCCAGGCTACCAACATTTTTCCTTTTGAGAATTAATTTGGGCTTTCTTGGACAAAGTTCTATTGTCTGTTGCAAACCTACAAATGTAAGCAGAACTTTACATATGTTCAACATAAAGATATAAATTTCACATAAAATATTTTAAATTTTAACTTGTTTTTATGAATTTGGCTACTTTACATATCTTATATAAATGGAATCACATAATATGCCTTTTTGTCATTTACTTATTTCACTTAGCATAATGTACTAAAAATTCATTCACATTGGAAAATAAAGATTTCCATGGAACCAGGCATGGTGGTGCATGCCTGTAATTCCAGCACTCAGGAGGCTGAGACATGAAGATTGCTGAGTGTTCAAGACTGGCTTGGGGGCTACAAAAGTGAGCACAGCAAGACCCTGTCTCAAAAAAAAGTAATAAAATAATTTTTTTTTTTTGCAGAACCAGGGATTGAACTCAGGCCCTTGCACTTGCCAGGCAAGCACTTATTCTACTGAGCTAGCTCTCTGGCCCCAATAAATAATATTCTAATACACATGTTAGCAGTGGCAAAACTATGGCATGCATGCCACCGTGGGAATGCAAAGGCCCTTCTGTTGGCACATGTGCCAAGTAGCCCCAGCACTTGAAAGGGGTCAGCTGAAATATTTTCAAAATCAAAAATAGCATTTAGAAAATTCTACAACATTTGCAGACCATCCTACAAGCCATCAGGAAATCCACAAGGAATTTTCTAGTATTGTAGTAGCTGCAAAGGACAATTTTAGTAACAAATTTCTACAGTTTTGTGAGATGGAAACAACTCTTATTTTCTTCTTCAAAGAAAGCCAGATTTGAAAAATTTGGTCTTTTTTGCTTACAGTACAAGATTTTAGAAATCTGAAAGTGGAGATATTAGAATTTCACAGATGTTCTATCTGGAAAAACAAATTCTATGACCCATATGTCACAGTTGGGAAGATAGAGAAGATAGCATGAAGGGATGACAAAAGACAGCACAGTTGATAGTTCTGAAAATGAGATCCTTAAAGTGTGTATTTCTCTGCCAATGATTTTAATTCAATGAAAACACTTGGGGTTGCTTTTCTTTTTTTTTTTTGTCTTTTTTTTGAGACAGGGTCTCACTATGCAGTTCAGGATGGCCTTAAGCTCACTTTGTAGCTCAGGCTGGTCTTGAACTCACAACAATCCTCCTGCCTCAGCCTCCCGAGTGCTGGGATTATAGGCATGCGCCACCACGCCCGGCTAGGGGGGGTTGCTTTTCTTACTTTGTTTGGATCATCTTATTCCTATGAGGAGCTGTTTTCTGCCTTGAATTATATCAAATTTGATATAAGAAAAAGACTGAGAGATGACCTGAGCACTGTATGTGCTGCTCTCAAACTAACGAAGTATGAACCAAGGTTTGACAAATTATGTCACAGATCACATTAAAGATCACATTAACTGCAAAAGTACAACAAACACAAAATTTAACTTTTCTTTTTTTAAAAATGTATTTAATATAGGGTCTACAGGGTCTCACTACACAGATTGGACTCATAGTGATCCTCCTGTAATCGGTCTCCCAAGAGCTGGGATTACAGGCTCACACCACCATGCCTAGTCTTAACTTTTCAATAAAAAGTTATTTGTATCATTGAAAACTGATATGTTTTTAATTCAAGACAAAAGATGTTATGGTACGAGTTGTTTTTTTCTAAACTAAAACTTCAATATTCAGCTTTAATTGCAGTGTTGACACTTTGGGATAAGTAAATTGGTTTGGGGTTATAATTTGGGAACTTGTTCCCTAAAAGGTTCACTACTACTAGTATGCATATATTGGTATTTTATTTATCCATTCATGAACATTTTATTTGCTACACATTTTGGCTATTGTAAATAATGCTGCAGGCCTGGGGAGATAGATTGGCAGTCTAAGCACCTGCTTAGCAAACCCAAGGACCTAATTTTGATCCTCAGTACCCTGGGTGTGCTATGACAGCATTGAAACTGGGTGTGGTGGTGCACAACTATAATCCCGGTGCTAGGGAAGCTGAGACAGAAGATTGCTACAAGTCTGAGCTGCATAGTGAGACCCTGTATCTTATCAAACAAACAAAACTTAAATATTAAAAAAATTCTTTAAAAATATTAAATAATGCTGCAATGAACACAGCATACAAATACCTCTTTGATATCCTATCTTTGATTCTTTCACATATATTTCCAGAAGTAGTATTATAAGGTCATATAGTGCCCTAGTTTTACTTTTTTTGAGGAAACTTGATACTGTTTTCCATTACGGTAGCATAATTATAGAATCTTACCAACAATGCGCAAGAATTCTAATTTCCCTATATCCTCATCATCATTTGCAATTTTATTTTCATTTTTGATGGTTGTGGGAAGATAGCGGCCAACTTAATGAATGTGGGGAGACTTCTCATCATAGGTTTGGTTTGTATTTTCCTGATTACCATGTTCAGTGCTTTTTCATATTCTTATTGCCATCTACTTATCTCCTCTAGAGAAACGTCCACTTGAATCTCTCACACATTTAAAAACAATCAAACTTTTTTATTTATTGGGTGTATGAATTCTTAATGTATTAGAATATTAACTGCTTATCTGACATAGTGTAATTATTTTTTCTAGTCTACAGTTTTTGCCTATTTTTTTTTTTTCTGAGAACTACATCTCTCTATGTAGTTCAGGGCTGGCCTTGACTCAACTACATAACACAGGCTGGCCCTGAACTAGTGACGCTCCTGCCTCAGCCTCCCAAATGTTTCATGTGCACGTGCTACCACACCTAGCTAGTTGTCAGGGCTGACCAAATAGCTCAGCAGATTGAAGTGCCTGCAAGCATATGCAGGGGCCAGGGGTTCAGTCCCTGGGCCTGCCATGCCAGGCACACTGAGGGGGTGAATGAGACTGGGCATGGTGGCGCGCACCTGTAATCCCAGCACTTGGGGGCCAGTAAACAGGACAATCACTGTGAGTCCGATCTGGTAGTGAGATCCTGAATACCCTGTAGACCCTTCCCTAAAATACAGGAAAAAAAGAAAAAAAAACAACCTAAAGTTGTCTTAATTATTTTTATGTTGTTACTTGTATTTGGTGTCATATTAAAGAAATCATTGCACATTTGAATGTTACATATGATTCCCTTTATGTTTTCTTCTATGAGTTCTATAGTTTTGGGCCATACATTTAAATCTTTAATGCATTTTCAAATACTGTTTAAATATTTTTATGCTTTTGTATGTGGACATTCAGTTTTTTTAGCACTATTAACTGAAAAGATTATTCTTTCCCCACTATATAGTATTGGTATCCTTGTGAAAGATCATTTGACTGGGCTCTCCTCTGACTTACAGATTTGTCTCTCAACTCTCTTATTTATTTATTTATTTATTTTGGCAGAACCAGGGATTGAACTCAGGCCATTGCACTTGCCAGGCAAGTGCTTCTTCTACTGAGCTATCTCCCTGGCCCCATAATTTTGTAATAGGCTTTAAAATAAACAAGTGTGAGGCCTCTAGCTTTGTTCTTTTTCTAGCTTGTTTTGGCTATTCATGGTCATATGAATGCTAAGAGTTTTTTTTTCTGTATCTGCAAAAATTGCTAGTGGAATTTTAATAAAAATTACTTGTATTCTTGGGCATGGTGGTGCATGTCTGCAATCCTAGCACTTGGGAGACTGAGGCAGGAGGATCACTGTGAGTTCCAGACCAGCCTGGGCTACAAAATGAGCTCAAGTGCAGCCTAAACTTCACAGCAAGACCTTGTGTCAAACAGACACAAACAAACAAAAATTACTTCTATACTTTGTACAGAATAAATAGTTTAACATTAACACTTTTAATTTATGAACAGGAGATGTTTCATTTATTTTTGTTTGTGTTTATCTTTGCTATTCTCCATTTGTTTCCTTCCTTCCTTTTCTTGTTGCTATAAAAATATTTGTATAATTGCTTGCTATTTTTTTTTTTTTTCAACTTAGCCATCCTCAAAAAAGTACTGTCATATAAACCCATCTAGTTAAATGCTAAGAAGGAAAGAGCTCCGTGGCAGTATTACTACCTTACTTGCAACCTGTCTACCTTCTTGACCTACTTTTGAGACTGGACATCATCCTGTCTATCTTCACATAATGAAGGTTTGAGACACAGGGGAAGAACTCAGATGATGCTATGTGCAGGTTTGGCTGGATGTTCAAAGCTTTGCTTACTCTTCTGAGATTGTTTTTGTTTGCTTGTTTTATTTTTGAGACAGGGTCTCACTAAGCAATTCAGGCTTGCCTTGAATCTACTACTGAGCCCAGGCTGGCCTCCAACTCTCGATGATCTTCCTAGCTCAGGAGGAAGGGTTTACAGGCATGTGCCACCACATCCAGGTGAGATTTAGTTAAATGTCTAGTAGTCTCAGAATGTCTTCCATTTTCATTTGTTTTTGTTTTTTCTTTGAGCCAGGGTCTTGCCATGTAGTTTGTAGTGGCTTTAAACTCATGATGTATTCTAGGCTAACTCCAAACTCATGGCAATGCCCTCGCCCCAGTCACCCAAGTACTTATATCACAGGCATGTGCCACCATGCCTGGCTCTTGTAGTTTCATGAAGTTCCTGTCACAAATCATAATTGAACCCTGGAAAATGGCAGCCTCTGGCAGATTTTCATAGATCAGGTGAGATCCTGGTGGGAATACACAGGGACTTTCACTTTGGGAGCTTTCTGTGAATTTTTACACATACGCCTACTTATAAGCCCATTTATTTCTTTGCAAATCTACAGTACTAATGAGCATACTCAAGATTCTATCACTATGACCCCTTTCCCCAATTCTCTTTCTTGAGGACAGGCATAATGGAGGCATCCATTTCCTTTCTTCATTACTAATTTGGGAGCTGATATCATAAAATCATCTTTCTTATTTGACTGCTGTTGAAAACATTTTTGCCAGTTTCTACTATTCTCCTATTTCATTAGGTATTAGGAAACACAATTCTCTGATCTGCAATTTTGCAATATGCTTTGAAATGAGCATTTGTGAGGACTTCAGCTTTGTTGGCTTCATTCCATCATCTTTATCAGGAAACAACCATCTTTAAAACAGAATTACAGGGCCGGCCAAATAGCTCAGCAGATTAAAGTGCCTGCAAGCGGGCGCAAGGGCAGGGGCTTTGATCCCCGGGCCTGCCATGCTGGCTCCACTCCTGGGGCATGCTGAGATAGCAACTGAGACTAGGTATGGTGGTACACATCTGTAATCCCAGCTCTTGGGAGGCTGTAAACAGGAGGATCACTATGAGTCTGATCTAATAGTGAGACCTTGAATGCCCTGTAGACCCCTTCCCTAAAACAAACAAACAAACAAATAAATAAAACAGAATTACATGAAATTCCATTTTGTAGCTGTATGATCAATATTTAATCAGTATCCTCCTTTGATGACATTTAGATTGAGCCCATTCAAAGTCAATCTAAAAGTACACAAGGGTAATAAGTAAAATGCCAGAGCTAAATAAGCTTTAAGATATACTTGAAAGTCTATAATTCTGTAAAATAACAATTATACATGTACATCTACATAAACACGTATGTTAACCTCCATCTTATATAGATTAACGCATTGCTTTTTGGCAGATTCATACTTGAACTGACAATGACCTTGCTTCAGTGCTTCAGGTAGCTGGGATTATATGCATGCACTATACCTGGACCTCTATATAATTTTTAACAGGTATTTCTTTCTAGTTTTAGGCCAATTTATTTTATGACTGAATTGATATAGCATGACTTGCCAGATCTATATATACTACTAAAGAAACATGAATATATTAAAAACAGAATGTAATAATGAATGTAATTTTAAAAACATTTAGAAAAGTAACAGTATTGCACTTACTCAAAAATACTCATGAGCTGTTCACTTGGTGCATTTTTTAGTCCAGCCACAACACTCTGTAAGCGGCTGACACTCTGGGTGGCTGAAGCAACAGGAGTAATGACTGTTTCTTTTTCTCGTAAATATCCTCTTCCTGTTAGTGGGGTAGAAGGTGCAAATGATCTTTTCTATAAGAAAAGAAAAATCTCTAAGATTAAAAAATTATCTTCCCTCTTATTATACCTTTAGCTTGGTATATATAACATATTCTCTATTTACCAGTGGGGATTATCCCTCCTTTTTTAGATAACCACCACAAAATATTAGCCATAATATAACATCTTTACTTTTGAATAATACTTTTCCATATGCTTTCTGTGATCTCGTCTTATTTTCATAAAAGTTATTTAAGCACATTTATTATCCAAGAACCTAGATAATCCTTGGGAGGCTAAGGCAGTAGGACTGTAAGTTGTAGGCCAGTCTGGACAAGTAAGACCCTTTCTCAAAATTAAAAAAAAAAAAATGGCTGGGGATGCTGCTTGGTTACAAAGAAAGTTGAATCTCCAGTATTACCCACTGCTTTATGCCACATTTAAATGTAATATATCTATATTATACTACATATGAGGAAACTGGCACAGAGAAGGTAGAAAAACTTGTTTAAACTAACAAAATTAATGGCAACTAAAACAGATTTTCCATCTTCTAGATGAGTGAATTTTCAATTAAACTTCATCTTCCAACACATTTCACACATAAATATAGAATTAAGTCTTGCGGGGCCAGGCAGATAGCTCAGTAGTGCAAGGGCCTGAGTTCAATCCCTGGTTCCACAAAAAAAAAAAAAAAGAATTAAGTCTTGGCCCTTGGCAATTTAAGTGTCAAGATATATGGCAGCAGTTAGGAAAGAGCATAGTTTGGCTGGCCTGATAGCTCAGCAGACTAAAGCACCTGCTTAGGCAGAGCACAGAGGCCAGGGTTTGATCCCTGGTGTGTCATGATGGCCCTGCCTGCAGCACACACTGAGGTAGCAATTGAAACTGAGCATAGTGGCCTGCGCCTGTAATCCCAGCACTCAGGAGGCTGAAAACAGGAGAATCATTGAGTCCAATCTACATAGTCAGACTCTGTAGACCTTGTTCTAAATACATAAAATAAATAAATAAATAAATAAAGGAGCATAGTTTATATAAGGGGTAATAATGTAAGCTAACTTTTAAAGCAATATAATAGATGCTTAAGTAAAGCAAAGAAAGAATGGTAGGAAAGCATAAATTCTTCTTTATGTCAAAAAACATAATGTTATATGTTTTGGGGAAACAGATCTAAACTATAATTAATAGGAAGAAACACAGTAAAATGCTAAATGCCATAGTTCTAAAAATTACCTTTTCAGACTTTCATGGGAAATACGAATTAGTAGAAGAAACTCAAGATTTAACTTGAAAGATGCATCTGCTGTTAGTAGAATCACATAGAGCAAGAAAAAGATCATTCAAAACTGAAGCCAGGCTAGGTAATATTACTTTTTCAAAGTGTTGTTGAAGGTTACATTCCACATTAGCTTGTGCTGTCAGTTTTCCTAATGGGGTGTCACCAGTAAATTTTCTGGGTGTTCCAATTTCCTCATCTGCATCTGCTCCCAAAAAGATCCTCTCATCAAAGTCACCAACAGTTAGAACATATTCTTCGTACTCCTTGTTCACTGCTTTGCTGCAAAGAGAATTATTTTAAGCTGTTAGAACAAAACTGAGTTATACACTGGATAATTTAGAATCCATGGCTTGGTAGAACTAAAGACTTTCACACCTGACTTGCTGGGATTAAACAACACAGATTTGGGCTGTGCTCCAGTGACAGCAGAGACATGCCCTGAAGTAGATACTTTTTTCTCATTTTTTTTTTTTATTGTTTACAGTTTTATATGAGGGTAAATACTGTTTTTGGTTTTGTTCTTCTGTTGTTTTTATTTTTCCTTCTTTCACTCTGGTCTTTACCAGTTTCACAAAGTTCAAGTAATTTTCCTTTGTCCTCTAGCCTTGCTTCTAATCTCTTTCTTCTTTTATTTCTCTATACCTCCCACCCCCCAGCCACTTTTAAATTTTCTCCCTTGAAGGTAAAATTGCTATATTGAAGGCAGACTTAATATAAGTAGTATTCTGGTTTGTTTTAGATTTTGTTATGTAACTACAAATCTTTTTCATATGGTTAAAGGTGGTAAATTAAGTTACCACATTTTGTAATTTTCTAGGTGGTGCTTGATGCTATTATTGTGACTAGTACTTCAATCAAGATCGTGGAGGACCACTTGAGCAGCTCTCCTTGAAAGAAGAGCTTCTGTCTCCATTTTTGACAGAGCCTAAACCTATTTCCTCATATTGATATGTGCAGAGCTGGCTAGGACTTCTGTTTATCCTTTCAATTGGCCTTAAACCATATATATTGGTCTAGCTGAAGTGCTAGTGATAGTCTTTGAAAGTGGCATGTGTGTTACCCTGGTAACCTACAACTGCTGCTCTTTAATGTGAGTTGGATCAAGACAGGACAAAGGGCCAATGCTCTGTGCCACCAGCTGGGATCAAGCCTTGAGATAGAGGCTATGACTTCCTGGGGCTTAAAAGATTACATTAAAGCTGAAGCACCAGACCCCCTAAAACATTAGCTACTATCTCAATAGAATAAAGCAGATTACTTTCTCTGCACATCCTCTCTGCATATGGCAGAGGTAAATGTTGGCCACCCACCTAGCTCAGCTCACAGTAGTCACCTACTTCCCACAATTCTCAGTCATTCCTCCTCAAGCCACTCCTCCATTGAATAAAATCGGGTGAGGCCCTGGGTCAGCCTCTCTGTTCCAGAAAGTCATGTTCATGGCTGGACTTAGGGCCCCTTGGCTCCCCAATAATTATAAATATGTTTTAGTGTCTTTACTTTCGCCATGGGTTGCACTGCGGGGGGGGGGGGGGTTAGATTGGAATTAACTTGGTGATTCAGTAATGTATCTTTGGGATTACAAATATTAACTTCTTGGATTGAGATGAGAGCCAGGAAGGGAGTCCTACAAAGATAACATAATTGTTCTAATCAGTTGTTCTTCTTGGTATACCAAGACTAAGATTGCCTAAGGGTCATAAACAATAGTATAGGTCGGTGCTAAAGAACCAGGGGGTAGGCCAAATAGGCAATAACTTTGTACCCTTAATAGCTCGAAGAGGTACAATCTTGTAACAAACTCAAAACCCAAAAGCCAGGTACATCTGGAAGACAGTTCTTTTTTTTTTTTTGCAGAACCAGGGATTGAACTCAGGCCCTTGCGCTTGACAAGGAAGCGCTTATTCCACTGAGCCATCTCCCCAGCCCCAAGGCAGTTCTGACAAGTAGTCATTTAATAAGGGTTTAGCACTCAGAAAAAAGAGCAGAGCTTGTATAAGGGGTAACAATGCAAGCTAACTTTTAAAGCAACATAATAGACACTTAAATGAAGCAAAGAAAGAATGATAAGAAAGCATACCTTCTTCATGTCAAAAAACACAATGTTTTAAAAAAAACAATGTTAGCCGGGCGTGGTGGCGCATGCCTGTAATCCCAGCACTTGGGAGGCTGAGGCAGGAGGATTGTTGTGAGTTCGAGACCAGCCTGAGCTACAAAGTGAGCTTAAGGCCAGCCTGAAC